>JAJEJO010039299.1:0-27862 GCA_020662805.1 Glaucomys volans
AAAAAAAAAAAAAAAGACAAGAGAGGGTCAACTGAGGGGCCATGAAGGAAGGGGACTGAGCTGGTACTAGCCACACACGGCACTCGACAGGGTGTGATGTGGGGAAAGGGGAGAGCAGTAGCCAGCCATGTGCAGGCAGGGAGATCCAAGGGTGTCCTACGTGATGACTGCCACAGGAGGCTCCAGGGGAACATGCTGTCTCCCGGACCACACGGCGCCTCCGTCCATGCCCCTGGCTGGGCTGCAGCACTCCTGGGACCACAGTCACTCGGATTCTTGGTGTCTGCACCACATCCAGATTCTGGCCATGGACCCATATCTCACGTCCTCCACTGAAATAGAGCCCATGAGCCACTCATGACATGTGAATCAGGGTCTTTTTTTTTTTTTGGTACTGGGGATCGAACCCAGGGGCACTTTACCACTGGGTTACATCCCCAGCCCTTTTTATTTTTTATTTTGAGACAAGGTCTCACTAAGTTGCTTAGAGCCTCACTGAGTTGCTAAGGCTGGCTTTGAACACAAGTTCCTCCTGCCTTAGCCTCCCTAGCTGCTGGGATTACAGGTGTAAACCACTGACTGGCTGTGAATGAGGATTAAAAAAGAAAGCCAGTCCCAGCGAGCTCAACCCAGCCCAAGCCACATGACCCTGTTTCCCTATGCATGGGATTCAAGGGCCCCCACATAAAACCCTATGCCCAGGAAGGGAGTGGCAAAAATTCACTTGTCATATACCCATGTCCTTGGTCGCACACCTGAGAAAGCTCTTGGTGGGGCCAGCTGAGGTGACATTGGGATCTGTTGTGTATTTGAACTGGCCATGCTGAAGCCTCCGCTCAGTGGTCCCAAACCACACGGTTACAGGAAGTGTGGCAGGTATGGAGTGTGGGCTGGTCTCACACCGCAGCTGCTCTGACTGCTGCTCCAGCAGCCTGGGAAGGAAGGTGAAAGCAGAAGGCAGGTCAGCTGGGAGAGGGGAACTAGGGACCCATACAGGCCTTAGCTCACTTTTCTTTTTTGCTTATTGCCATCTCTATCAGGAGGCCCTGAAGGCTGCACTCCCACCACAGACCCAGCTTTGGGAGGGCCTGACTACTTTCTCATGGGGCAGATTTGCACCTTTCCCCATTTCTGTGTTTCCCAGCATCCCACCCCCTTCCATCCTCCCCTTGGAGCACATGGAATTTTGTAGGATGAGGAAACAGCCCTCACAAGTGACAAAGCTGGTCTCCAACCACCACTCGAATGTCCTCTAGCCTCCCAGTCAGTAGCTTGGAACCATGCAGGGTAAGGCGGGTGCCCCCAGCTCTGGGGCCACGAACTGGGAAGATGGAATGCACCTTTGGGTCCTATACAAAGGAGGACAGGGAGAGATAGAAAATAGAAACAGAGGAGCCTGAGTCACACAAGACAGCCCTGGGGTGGGGAGTCATATGAAGGCAAAACCAGACGGGCTGAGGAGCCACCAAAGGGACTAGCCAATTGGCAGCTTGGTGGTCAGTAGTCTGGCACCTGGTAGCCAAAGTTGAGCTCTGAGATGCTGCGCCCTCTTCCTGGCACCTCCACTGCAGCAGCACCAGCCACCTCCTCTCCACTGGCCCCAGTGATGCATACGAGACTGTGGGTACAGAGTAGGCAAGAAGTGTGAGGCTGTATCAAAGGGTCCCCTCAAAGTAACCCAGTAGTCCCTGCCCCACCCCACTACCGAATATCTTTCCCTTCCCCATGCTCCATAAAACAGATCAGGATCCTCTCTTGTTTTGGAGGGAATTCCTTAAGGCACACCAGCAGGTCTTGGCATCTGAGAATTAATATTTGTGGTTTAACCACTCAAGTGCAACCCCAGAGGCCCCCAACAAGGAGGAATTTATCCCTCTGTTATGGCATACATTTGCAAAGAAGCCCTGTTGTAAGGCTGGTGGAGGGTGGCTGAGCTAAAGAGTGGTTTAGCCAGCCACACTATCTTCCACCAACCCCACATGTACAGCACCCACCCACAAAATGGTAAAAACTTGATCTCTTCTTGAAAAACACCTGAAAGCTTCGAGTCAGATCTGAGGGTAAAACTGAATAGCCTAAGAAAATGCTGGTTATCAGCCAGAAAACAGAAGTTGAGGAAAATTAATTTCCAGAACATTAAGTCTCAGTGGCTCTGTTCCATGACATTGTCACAGTCACTGCACTCAGCGAAAACGGAACAAGTAAAGTGTGAACTGCCCAGGTGAGGCTCCAGTCGGAATATATTTTAATCACTTTATAAATTACTTTGTAAACTATGTAAGTCTTACAGTTCTGGAATCATCAACAGTCTGGAAAGTCTCCTTAGGTTCTCAGTCATAACACAGTTTAGAGAAAAATCCATGTTCTTGCAAGTAGTTCCTCGTTTAAAATACAGATTGCATCATTTGCCTAGCATGCACAGACTCTAGAATCAGACGATCAGTCAATCAATAATAAAATACAGATTGTGGGGCCTCACCAAAGGCCTTCTGAATCCACATCTCTGAGGGTAGAATTAGGGAACTATTCTCTCTCCAGGTCACCTTGACATTCAATCAGGTTTGGGCCCCATTGATTGTGGACATTGCCTTGAGAATGTCCCACATATGTACCTTGGGATGGTGCAACCACTTACCAAGTCACCATGACTAGAACCTCAGTAAGCCATGAGCCCTGGGTAGGTGGCAGGGGTTCCCAGAGGCTGGACAGAGAAGTCTGGCATTCTACAGGTGTGCCACAAGTGCACCTCCTGAGAGCCCAGCAAGGCCAGTACTTGGGTAAGGACAGCGGGTGAGAAGGCTAGCCTTGAGCCCAGCTATTGGGATCTGGAAACCCTGCTAACCACAACTATATCCACTATTGTAAAGAAAGTCAGATAAGAAGACCTAAATAGAGCCAAGATACAATCATCAGTCAGCTCCGCCCCAGAAAGGACCAGAACCCTGGACCAGAAAGTCAAGATGGATAATTCAGTGCCACAGTGGCAATTCTAGCACCAAGGTATTAGAACCAGAATCAAGGAAACAGGGAGAAGGAAAGCAGATGAGTAACCAGTGGAAAACTCTGAGTAAGAAAGTCAGCCATGGAGCCCCTACCATGTTGAGTCCAGCCAAACTCACCTGCTAGAGACCTCATACTCCTGGGCATCCACAGCACAGGGCACTCCAGCAACCGTGACCATGCCCAGCACATCCTGTACATGTTGGCCCAGATTGGAGCCCCTGATGGTGACACGGGTGCCTCCGTCTATAGGCCCAGTCAGTGGATCCACCTGTTCCAAGACAAGGACTGCTCACCTCTACCCACCTGCGAAGGCTCTGGCAGTCTGGAGTGGCAGCCCCAGCCTCCCAGCTTTGGGTTCCCTGAATCCATGGCAGAGGCAACACCCTCCCACCAAAGACAGCACTGGAAGGATATGCCAACATTTCAACATACTGAGTAGATGAGAGGTGCAGGGCATTGGGTGGCCACAACCTCAGCCTTTCCACAGGCCTCCTGGGCCACACAACGTGGATACTCCCCCTCACACCACACACAACCATATTGGGGCATGGAAGTTTGGCAGCGGCTACAGTCCCCGTGGCCCACGGAACAGTTATATAGTATCACTGGAAGTAGCAGAGACAAATGTGAGAGGTAGGCCTGGAAGAGCCCTGCTACTAACCAGCCCACCTCCATGACCACTGGGTAGCTCACCATGCAGCCCATCAGCACTGTCCACACGCAGGCGGCCAGCCCGGCGCAGAAACAGCCCCACGTGGAGCTCTGGTTGCAAAGCCTCATAGCTAAACTGAAAAAGTGGGAGTGTGGTCAGAGCCTAGGGCTAGGAAGGCACTAGGCCTGGGGAAGGGGTGCTCAGAGAAAGTACTAAAATGACTAGTTATAGTAACACAGGGTCAGAGATCAGAACTGGGGTGCAGAGTGAAAGGGTTGGAGGGTAGAGGCAGAACTGGAATGGAAAGACTCCCTGGGATCTCTTTAGTTAGAGGTCAGGCTGGATGCAAAGACCCCAAGTGACATAGAGTCAGTGGTCATAGATAGGGTACCCATCTATTTTTCAGGTTCAAAACTTGAACTGGGACAAGCATGATGCAGCCAGTCTATGGCCAGTGCACCCTTGCCCACCCAGGTTCCTGTGATTTGCACCTGGTGCCGCTGGCATGTGACATGGCACCAGGTATCTGGAGGTGGCTCACACTCAATCCGGGCCTCAACCACCACTTCAAGACCCTCCAGCTCCAACACACACTCAGTGTCTCCTGGGCTGTCCTGGGGGCAAAGAACACAGTTGTTGGGGCAGTTTGGGGAGCAGGTCCTGTGAATCACATAGATCCCCAGGACAGCTTCTGGGTTGTGACTGGGACACAGGGCCATGCCCACTTTCTGCTCCCCAGGGCTTGCGTAGAGTTTGTCAACAGTCAAGGAGGCTGCAAGGACAGCTGTAAGCAGGACACACGCACCTGGAAAAGGTGCAGATTCCTGCCTTGCAGTTGAATTTCTCGTTCCACGTGGACAGGCATCAATGTGGAGCCCTGAACGCTCTCTACACAGGGGCAGGAGCTTGCCCCCCAATTCACCTCTCCCTGCAGGCACCAAGAGTAAGGCAATATATGGACCCCATGCTGCCCACCTCAGGCCTCTGTCTTGCTGGACTTCAAGAACAAGACCCTGCCCCTGCCCTCCCACTGGGAGAATCACAAGGCAAGTGAGGGGCTGCATTTCCCCATTCCCCTCCCGAGGCCTCCTTCCTGGGCTGGACCTCACCAGCTCCCAGAGCCCGGGGGTGTCGTACTGGTAGTCGAGGCTGGACAGGAGGATGAGGGGGGCAGGAGGGCCCTCGTGCTCTGCTGAGTCTCCATCACCTGAGAGGAGGGTGGAAGTGGAGAAGGCGGGCGCGTCACCCCCTGTCCACTCGTCGGCCTCGGGCAGCTCGCCACCTTCTCTCATGAACCAGTCCAGAGTGGGCTTCGTGGAGCCAGTGGCCACTGGGAAAGTGGTGGCAGGCACAGTGCCAGGGGACTGATCCAGGGCCATCGTGGAGGGAAGGGCCTCAGGGCCAGGCTCTGCAGGGGGTACTGCTGCTGCATCTGAGGGCGATGGGTGGGAGGCTGAGAAGTCCTCAGGTGTGGCCGCAGGTCCCAAGTTAGTGAGGGCAGGAACAGCGGTTCCAGGTATGGTGGGGAGGTTGGGAAGGAAGGGTTTCTCATGGAGAGGTGATTCTATAGAGGTGGTGGAAGCTATGGGACTGGGACCTGCCCACGGCCCCCAGGGGCTGAGAAGGGAAGGTCTGGCCTCAATGGGGACATCTGAGTCTGTGGCTCCTGGGTCCACAGGAAAAGTGTCAGGAACAGGAGTGACTATGGATATAGGGGCTGTGGGTGAGATGGGGCTGGGTACATCTCTTATAGGAGGGGCCAGGGAGAGAAGCGAGCTCTGAAGGGGGAGGCAGAGAAAGACAGGAAGGGCCGCTCAGCAGGCAGGCAGGTGCAGGAGCAGGAGGCAGGCAGGCAAAGGGTATGTTAAGAGGAAAGGAGACCAAGGAAAAGAGAAACAAAAACAGCCCATTAATTCTCCAAAGGAGAAACACAGAGGGCAGGCTCCAGGGGTGTCTGTGCTGAGGTGGGGCACAAAAACCACACCTCCCACCTCTCAGCTACAAATGTCCTCCCCTGAAACAGGCTGGATGGATCAGCAGCCATTCTTTAGTGAGTCCATCACACACATCAGGTTGGGTGTTCAGGACACAGCCTCACATGGGCAGGCAGACACACAGACCCTGGGCCATCAGAAAACCCTCACACTGGGGACCCAAAGCCCCTGTGTGATCCATCCTGGGGTCCCACTCACCTGTTTGCTCATCACCATGGGCCCAGCATCACACGAGGCCTTGTGCGTGCACAGGTGCTGCCAGACACACCAGTTACACCCCCAGTGGCTGCTCACACAAGCCTGGCACCTGCACAGAGCACAATCATGGGGCAGGGATCGCCATAAGGGAGCTCAGAGCTCGGGGACAGGGTGAGGAACTCACTGTGCAGATGGGCGGAGTTCAGTGACTGCCATACAGTCATAGAAGGAGAGGGAAGCTTTGGTGATTACCACGGTGCCAAATCTGAGCTCTACACTCACAGAGACATGGTCTGCAAAATGGGAGAGAGGCCCAGGGCTAAGGAGTAGGGAGTGGCACTCAGACCTAGAGCTGACATGCTGAGACCACACAGAGGTGGTGCTATCACCCTGGGTGGGTAGAGAATACCAGGGTCAGGGAAGACAGTTTACAGGGCACAAAACAGACATTCTAGGGTTTTGGGAATCAGTGAGGAGACTCAGAGAAAAGCATCAATTCAAGGTTCTTATGCCTGGATTCACATCTCACCCTGACCACACTCCTTGGAACAAAAAGGAGCAGAGTAGGGTTCCCCAGTTCTAGGGCTAGCAGCTTCTCTCACCCACCGGCTCCTCTCTGCAGCACTGGGGCTTCACTAGGGTCTGGGGAGGGGCACATCACACCAGAATGGGTCAGCAGAGCAGGACTCTGATGCTCCCCAAAGTGGCAAGAATATGACTCTCCAGGCCACAGAGGTGGCAGGTTCGGCACCAACAGGAAAACCTGCCAGGAAAGTCCAGCACACACTTTTAGGATCCCACTATGGCTTAGGCAATAGATCAGGGCTCATTTACAGGGTACCCAGTGTAGGCAGGCACCAGTAGCCTCCACCCCAAGACCTCACAAACACCTTCTGGACTGGGCTGATAACAGATGGAGAAATTAAGGCCCCAAAAGGAGTGGCTGTGTAAGGCCATGTGGTACTTGGTACATCTGACACCAAAATTGAAAGTCTGGACCCATTCACAGAGCCCTCCCCTCAGGGCCTACCTACTCTGCTCACTCACCTCCCTCCTCTCCTCTCGGCTGATGTTGGAAGGACTCATGGCTGCCACTCGCAAACAGCCCAGCTCAGGTTGGAAGCTCCAAAGCCACTGCTCTGGCCCCTGGCCCCTTGAGCACTCTGAACGGCGACTACACCTGAGAGAAAATGTCCAGTCCCTAATCTGAGACTCTCGAGGGCCCACTGGGAGTTCAAAGGGCAGGACAACTGCAATCCTGAGGCCCTGGGAAGACCCTTTGAGTGGCAGATAACACCAGGATCCTGTGTCTGCCCTGACAGGACAATGATGCACAGACCAGAGTGGATGATGGGAGTGTTCAGAAGTCAGAGGTTGAGAATCAAGGGCCAAGGGTCAAGAATCCTGAATGAGACAATTACACAGTAGAACTTCAGGCATGAGGCTGGGTCAGGAGGGGTCAGGAAATGGTGGAACACTAACCTGCCGAGGAGCACACACCACCCACAGTATGGATCCCTGTGAGCAAGGCAAGATGCACAGTCCAGGTGCTGAGCACAGGAAGCCACAGGAACCTTCACAAGCTGTGACAGCAAAGAGGAGCTGAGAACAGCAATCCAAACACCACTGATTCACCCAGATGTGGGTCCCCAGTCCCACCCAGAGGACCCTCCCAGCAATCATGCCCTGGCTCATGCCTGGTACTCACTGTAGTCTGGGTCATAACATACAGATGCTCAAAAGTCCCATCAAAGGTGAGGTCTCTGCTCACTGCAGAACCCTGCTGGATGCTCTGAGTGGAGTACCGGTGGCCGTCACTCTCTGGGCCCAAGTAGACCTGAAATCAGAGACCACAGAGTCTGGCACCAATTCCATGGCCACAGACCCAAGGCCTTTTCCTATTCACAATTTAAGCAATTTACAGATAAAACTTCCCTCTAGGCAGTCACAGGTCATTGCAACCAGTCCCAGAGTAGGCAGAAGAGAGTTACAGGTAAACCCATCCAGTCCTAGGAAGAGAAGCTCTTCCAGCCCAGGTCTAGTTGGGCATACTACAGATCACACATCTCAGCCCTCAGATGACATAGGGGTACCTCCACCTAGACTGAGTCCCTAGCAGCCTGAACTCTCCAGATCCTGGAATAGGGCCTGGTACTTCCTGTGCACTCACCCTGTGCAACTGTCCTTGACTGTCACCCAAGAAGGCGATGGTGTGTCCATCCTCTACGGTGACTGCCACAGCTGTTAACTGAACCCCCGGCAACTCTAGAATTGGTATGGATTCCAATGGGACATGGCTGGCCATAGGGCTGGGTGTGTGATCTGAGCCACAGGGATAAGCATCTGGGGTGTCCTGCAGGCAGCAAGAAAGCATTGGTTAAGTCCTTCACTGGATAAAATTCCAGCCCCATCCTTCCTGGACAACCTCTTCCCAGCCCCTAGACTCTCTCTGCCAGACCTCCCTGCCCCTACCTGTGCAGCACCTGCCATAACCACATCCTTAGCCCTAACTCCATGCACTTAATCTATGATGGCCATGAATAGTTACTAGTGGCTCCTTCCCCTCTTTTGATTCCCCACCTATGCCTGCAGCCCATCTTCTCCCATCCCTGATCTGGGAGCTGCTTCCTCTGATCTCTGTGCTCTACCTTCTCTTGAGTCACTTCCTAAAGCTCTCATAACTAGCCTCCTCGCCTCCCAGACCACTGGCTTGAGCCCTCTGCATTTCTCACTGACTCAGTCTCACTCCAAGCAGTTTCTTCCCTTCTGTATCCATCCTGAGGCTATAGCTACACAAGTCCCAACCGCCTCTTCCTCTCTTGCTTCAGAACCTAAATATGTCTCATTTCAACATTTCTGCTCTTATCCTAGAACCTCAGTCCACCTTCACAATGCTACTTCAACACTCTGGTCCAAGGTCATCCCTATTTTCTCTGCCACCCCAAATGCCCTGCTGTGTTGAGGTGCCCCTTCATCACCTAGGCCCAAAGGAAGTACCTAGTACTTGCTGACCTGATCATTCCCCCACCCTACTACCAGCTTCCTTTCAAATTCCTTGGGTAGCTTTTTGGCTGCAAATGTCTGGCCAGTGGCCTTGGAAAAAGGCAAAGGCCAGGCCATGCTAGAACTCACCACTGGCAGTTGGTCACAGCAGGAATTGACATCATACTCAATGTAGGCCACCTCAGTCCCATCCTCAGCACGGCCCTTCCGGGTATAGCAAGCATCTCGTGTATGATTAGCAAGCCGGTCCACCTCATCCAGAGGGAAGGCACAGAGTGCAGAGGCTCCAGATGCTCCAGTAGCCGCAGACGGGGGCCGGCCCACAGTGGGGGGAGCCGCTGAGGAGAAGGCTGCAAAGAGCACCTTCCCAGGGGCCACCTCCTGGGACACAGCCACAGCTGCAGCCTGGATCAGCCCATAGTGGCCACCCTGGCAGGCCAGAGGCAACTCCACATAGGAGTAATAGTGCTGATCCCAGAGGCACACTCGAGACACATAGGCTCGGAAAGCTCTAGACTGAGCCTGCAGGTCCCGTCGCAGGAATAGAAAGTAGGCATTGGCTCCATGGGCAAAGGCACTCACGAAGTGGTGACTATACTCAGAGAGGCGGCCCACTGCCAGCTTGGCTGTCTCTTCATAGGAGAAGGCAGCTTGGGGGTCTGGCGGCCGCAGGGCCCTGGTGGTGATAGGGGGGATACCACCCCCCACACCTCTGCTAGTGTATCCCCGCCCTACAAACAAGAGGGGCTCCCCTGTTAACCCCTGGGCCACCAGTCCCACTGTGCTGACTGCAGGGTCATTGGCAGCCACATACTGGGTGTCCCCAGGCCGCTCTAGCCGCAGCAACAGTTGCCCAAGCTGACCCAGGCTCCGCTGCTCACAGACCCCCTGGTGCACACTCCCGCACACCACCAGGGCTCCCGGGCTCAACAGGAGCAACTGGTTAGGGTTGTTGGTAGGCTGGGCCTGGGGGCACTCATCAGACATCACAGGCGGTAGGCAATCCCTGCTATCAAGCACAGGACCTGTGGACACTGTGGCCTCCAGTTGCAGTTCAGGGCTCAGTTGAAACAGGAAGTTTGTGGCCCCTAGATAGAGGGTGCCTGATGTGGGGTCCCTCACCAGATGTTGCAGATGTGTGCCATTGGGAGTGAAAGCAGCTGGTGGAGAGGGCCGGAGGGTGAGGACCCATCCAGCCCAGAGTGTCTGGAGAAGAGCTGGGCCAAGGATAGGCATGGTCACCTGTCAGGGAGAAAGCCTAAGTGGGAATCATGTGGCCAACAGAGCACCCTAACATCACTGATAAGAGATAGGCATTGCCTCCTAACCTGAGGGTAAGCAGAGGAGGACTAGGCTTAGATAAGCACTGTGGTCAAGGATGACCATTGGACCACATACTGTCTGGAGAAGAAACAGATGACACTGATCCCTGGGAACTTCAACACCCTCCCTTCTCTGTAGGCACTATGCTCTCTAGAGTCCTATATCCATCCAACTCCACCCTCACTTCCTGCTGTGCTGTGCCACCACATGATCAGACAGCAGGGCCTGGCAGAGATGGGAAAGCAAGTAAGGAAAAGGAAGGAGCCAAGAAACCCTGAGAGGCCCCCTCTGCATGGATGTGGGTTTCCTGGGTCAAGGGAGGAGGGAAGACTCATGGGCCACTAATATGTCTGAGTAATACAAGAACTGGGTGAAGGGCCTTTCTGGCCGGGAATCCAGAAGGGTGATAACTACTGAACCAACAAGCCAGAGGGAAGAGGGAGGTCCAGGCTGAAAGGGCTGGGCCCCACCTCCAAGAGCCCTGAGCAGAGGTGGGAGTAACACTGCTCCCAGATGCCTAAGCGTGAGGTTAGACTCACCTGGTAGGGTCCACTGGATCAGGAGACAACAGCATGACCTGAGCAGGAGTCACCTAGCCAGGGAAAAAGCAAATTATGAATTTGGGGACTAGGCTGCAGGCATGTGGGAACCCTGGGCTTCCCACTCTAGAGGCAACACAAAACTACCCCCTCCCCATTGCCCAGACTGCCTGTGCAGCCAGGCCCAGCCTGGCCCTCAGCCACCAAACACATTCCATAGGGGATGCCTCCTCAGAGCCCCCATGAGAAGAGGGAGGGCCGCAAAGCCAGGCACCGAGGGGCCTGGGAAAGGTCAGTTAGTAAGGAGCCCCATGGCCAGCAGGGCCCAATCAGGCCCCCAACATGGCCCTCTGCTTCCCAATTCTCTTCCTCTCAGCACTGTCTACTGTCCTACCCTCTGCCCAAACTCTTCCCTGTAGAAGCACCACAGTACACACCCTCCACACCAGCCAAGGTCCCCAGCCCCAACAGACACCAATACATTGGCAGATACACATTTGTATACACCAAGATTCACGCACACCATCCAGCCTGTGTGCATACACCCACACACAAACAGATGGGTGCTTACACATATATACACACATGCAGATATGATATGTACACACACAGATGCACACACAGAAATACAGGCACACCCCATGTTCAGATACCACATAGACACATCCATACAGAGACAATCCCTACACATACAAATACATGACACACTCTGCATAGGCATGTGTCATACCGACCCACCAGAGACATACGTAACACTACCCACATTTAGACAATCATACATAAAAACTCACATACACACAGCCTTACCTGGCTCAACTACTAAGTCCAAGGGAACTGTGAAAGGCAGGCCATCTTTTGCCATTTCCTCCCATGGAAGTCAGAGTAGAGCCAGGACCCAGGGTGTGGGATAAGTGGGGGGTACCCTGAGGAAGTCATCATGTCCGGGTCCCCCAACCCCCAGTCCATCCAAAGGTCCATCCCTAGGACCTCCCCAAACTTGGGTACCTGCTCTTCTTACCCTCTTGAGTCCCAGAACCAAGAATCCATGGCAACACCAGCTTTCCCAGACCCCAGTGGTACCCAACTAAGAACACCAAGCATGCTTCCCAAACTGGAAGACACCTCTCACTTGTCTTTGCTCAGGCCATGTTGCACAGCCCCTCCCACCACACAGCTGACAGGCTGTCTGTTGCAGAATATCCCAAGGGTTCTCATATCCCTTGGCTCAGGTCAGCTCATCCTATCAGTGGCCTCAGCAGGGTGCTCTGTGGCTGTCCCTATGTAAGCAGGGCTGGGCACAAGGCTCAGAGGAGGGTCCAGCAGCCTGGTGGAAGCAGGGACACTGTGGCCACAGCCTGGCTGGGCACTGCTCCCAAAATAGCTTGGGGGTTTCCATTTTTAGTGTGCAGAGAACAGGGCAGCTCTATGGGAGCGGGAACAAGGCTGCCTCTGTTTGCCACCCAAGGGGTGGGGGGAAGAAGGCGGCAGGGAAAGTCTTGAACCCAGCCAGAAGCTCAAGACTGTGGCAAGGCCAGGCTGCACAGGAACCCCCCCACCTTATTTTCTTGGGGTGGGGAGACAAAGTTTCTTCCTCTGAGAAGACAGTCCACCTGAGGATAATCAGAGGCCACCTGCACTTGGCTACTGCCCATTCCTCCCACCACCTCAAGCCAGGGATGTGCCCTGGGCAGAGTGCTATAGTTAGACTGACATTCACTGTTTCATTTGCTGGCAAATATTTGCTTAGAGCCTATTGCATGCCAAAGTTCTCCAGGCCTCAAGGAGCAGTGTTAAAAAAAAACAAAAAAAACAACAAAAAAAACACACTCCCCAAATGTGAAATCACAACAACAAGTTGAGGGGCACACAGGAAGAAATGCATGGGAACAGAAGAGACTCTGGCCAAGGAACACAGAAAGTCACAGGCTGACCTACTCACTACAGGGGACTATGTCAGGCTTAATCAATCAGTTTTCCCATGAAAACAAGGCTTTGCACTCCTTCCCCATGTACCATGGGCAGGGGGAAGACAAAGGACAGTGACATTTTCTCCTCCATGTTAGGCACACATATTTTACTTAACCTCTGCCACAGGGCACAGAGCAACCCTCCCAATCTACCCCCAACCCTCAACCTCATAGGATTTTCTTTGAGCAGAAATGGAGTGCCTCTCTCTTTAGAGCTTTTGGGGCACCCTAGAGAGAGAGGGATAAAGGTCAAACCCCTTGAGTCCACATCCTCCCCCACACATGCTCTTCATTCCTGTCTGAACTTCAGGCTGTTCCACTTCTCCCTGTTGTCACGAGGCTGTTCCCACTGCCTGGAATGCCCACTCCCTCTCTACCTCATTAACTCCCACACCGAGCTGTCACCTCCCTGGGGAGCCTTCCCACTTCTCCCAGGCTCCTGAGGAGGTCAAGATCTGTGTGGCAGATAGAATGGACACACCCAGTCACCAGCCTAGTGTACTGTACTCTGCCTGCTGGGCTCTGAGCCTCTGATTTCCAAATGACAGAATGAAAGCAGTCGTCTGATCAGTAAAAGTGGTAGTATGTGCCTGGCATTAGCTGCACCACCCAAGAAGACCACTTCTACCCATTACATCATTCCACACTGGACCTGAAGCTCCTTTAGGTCAGGGAATATGGTTTCTTATTTGGAGTACCCAGCAACTAGCACATTAGACATTAGCATGGAGCAGGAGCTCCCTGCAGGGAGAACAAATCCCCATTTCACAGCCAAGGAGACCCTGTTCCTGGGAGAAATGTGAGCCTTACACACTCCTCTGAAAGTCAGTTAGCCTTTTGCAGGACAAGGCATTGGCCCCACTTTTATTAACAACCAGGCAAGAGCAGACTGAGAAGGCTGATTTGAGCCAAACCTCATGTCCCCAACTTGCACAGGCCATGATCTCCTGCCTACTCTCCACATCTCAAGCCCTGTCCAGGCTCACAGCCAAAGCCTAACTGCCTGTGCCCAGGCCTGTCTGGCAGGCCTCTTCTGGGCCCATTTCTCTCTGAACCTCTTCAGCAGGGCCCAAGACTGCTTGCAAAGTTTCAAAGAGCAAGCACTACAGGACCCTCCTGCAGCTATCCTCACCAACCAAAGGGATCACAAATTGGCCCTTCCACACCTGTACATTTACCTTGTCTGAGAGTTAATGGAAAACTGGCTTTCCCTTTCCACCCTCCTGCCCCACTCCCATGGTCCACCAAAGGGAGAATATATTCAATGGCAGTAATGCACACTGCTCACTCTCTTTTCTGAGTGTTGAGTAGGGTGAGGGGAGCCACCATTTACCAGCCACCCGCGATGACCCAAGGCGTTCATCAATCATCCGCTGAATTTGAGTGTGGAGAGAGGGGTCCCCCTCTGGGTGTCAGGAAACTCGTGGTCTGCCTTTGTCAGTCGCACCAAGTGCACCCTCAAAGGGCTGCTACTCCTGAGGGAATGCCTCGACTACCCCATTCGACTCTTCCCCAACCCTCCTCCCTCACTCTATGGCAAGAAAAGGACCCCACCAGTAGTCCTGGAAGGGCGGGGAAGGGGCCGGCCGGTCAGTACCCCGGCGGCGGTGGTGGTGGGGCGAGGAGGGGGCGAGGAGGAGCAGCTCCACCTCCTCTATCTCCCAATCGCGTTACAGGCGGAGCCGCCAGAGTTTGCTTTCGCGCTCAGAAGTGTAGCTCCAACTCTCAGGATCGAAGTCGCCCACCACTCACTAGGGCAGCCCCAGCTCTACCGAATCGAGGCCTGAGGCCATGCCACCTCGGGGCGCGCGGTCTTGTCCCAGTCCCACTGCCCCGCCCGAGCCCGCACTCACCACCCCGCCAGCCCGCAGAATGAGCGCGCTGAGACGGGTACCCGCCGCTCCGGACTCGCTTGGGATCTGCGCTCGGCGGCCTCCCCGGGTGAGGTGGGTCTGGCGGAGCCGCAGCTGTTACCCGGAGACCGAGGGGCGGAAAACTGCGCCCGCTGCCCGCCCCTCCCGCCGCAGCGCTGCCACCGCTGGGAACAAAGGAGACAAAGCCGCGTCGGCCCGGCCGGGCTCCGCTCCTTCCCCCTCTTGCCCGCCGAGCCGCCCTCCCCCCGCCCGCCGCTAGGGCCAGGCCGGAAGCAGCCGGGAAAGCGGGACGCTCGGCCCTGAACTGCCCGGGACCCCACATTCTGGCACCCAAGCTCCGCGTTTGCCCACGGATACAGGGTGGGGGGGACGGTTTCCAGTAACCGAGTAAAGCTGCACTGGGACGGTAACTATGGCAACGCGGACCGCAGGGGTGGAGACGGGTGTTGGGGAGTGAAACCTGGAGCAAGGGAGATCGCGCCCCGCCTCCGCCGGGCCTCACCTGAGCGCAGTGTCGGAATGGAATTGGCGGCCCCACCCCACGAAGCCGGGAGGTAGCTGTGGTTTGCATCCCATGTGCTTATAGTACAGCTCCCGGGCCTCCTCCTGCCTCGCCAGAACGGGGTGGGACCCGCACCTCTCACCTGCCTCGGTTGTTGGCTAGCGAACACCACCACCACCCCGCCTCGCCCAGTGCCCAGAGCTCTTTTCCCTTCTGGTACCGGGATCGTGTGGTCGTTCTTCCTCAACTTCCTGTATCTGAACTCCTAGGCGCCCTGTTTCTCCTCTTCACACCTGGCTCTGCCCACCGCTTCTTCCAGATCTTCCCAGCAACAAAGCTCTCCTTCCGGCCCCCACCCCTGGCTGTTTGAGAAGAGCTCGGGCTTTGGACCTGAGTTTGCGCCATCACTAAGCCATGTAACCTGACACCCACCACCACCACCTATTTGCTAACTTACAAATGGGGGTGACAGCACCCCTATCCGGGCTATTAGGCAGGGTACTAGGGCTGCGGAGGTGCACAAGAAAGGTCACACTTCCTTTCCTCCCAGGCCCGTACCTGGACCCACCCCAGGCTGAGAACCTTGGGCACGTCTGTGCTTCCTCATTATCAAACACCTGAGCCTTCCTGAGGAGGAAACAGTGGGCAGAAGGGTTTTCTCCTGAGGCTTATTTGTGCCTTGTGCAGGGCCCTTAACACCCTGGCAGAATGGAAACTGAGGACCAGGGCCATCCTGAGGATTTTGGCTCAAGGCCACTGGCAAGGGCTTCCAAGGAGGCAAAATTTGTCATATCTCACCGGAAGCCTTCACGGCCTCACAGGCTACAGGAAATCTCAACCAGGGGGCTCAGGTCTTCCACACTGGCTATTCTTCAAACTTCCTCTCCCTTCACTCTCATTCATCTGCCTTTCAAGTTCTCCCTCCCTCTTAGGTCACCCCTCTCCTCCATCCCCACTTCCAGTCCCTAAACCCAGGCACCCAGCACCTAAACTGACACCAGCATGGCAACTCCTCTCCAGTTCCCCTACCCCTGGCCTCCAGTCTCAGAGATTGCCGACTCTCTTCCCCATTCTCTAACTTTACAATCTCCAACTCCCACACACCCAACCCCACCTCAGCCAGGACAGTTTGCTCCAACTCCCTCACCCACCTTAGCTTTCCTGTCTCTGCAACTTGTAGTATCCTTTTTTTTTTTTTTTTCCAGTTAATTCTATAGTGCTGAGAATTGAACCCAGCGCCTCACACATACTAAGCAAGCGCTGTTCTACCACTGAGCCACAGCCCCAGCCCGCCAGATTCCCTTTTGCATGCCTGGAATTCTCCCCTCCCCAAATCTATTCACTCAAGTGCACATTGTTCAGGACCTACCTTACCCCATAGGTAAACTTGGACTCACCCCACAGCCCTCCTTATCTGTACACAAATGAGGTGCCTCCTATGCCATTAAGAGTGTGAATACTTAGTACAGAGGTCATTCCATCCCATGCCATTCTGGGGAAATACCACATACCATTTGGTCAATGAACAAATAACTGAGAGACCAGGTTCAGAGCACCAGTGGGGCCATTTGAGCTGAGCACAGGCTCCAAGAGGGGAGGATACATAATGGAAAACACTTCTGACTTCACTGGCTTCTGCAGAACAGTTTTACACAGGCACAGATGAATGAGCTACGATCCACAGACGTTAGATACACCTTCACTGTACTCTGAAAGGGTAGGTGGGCTTTCTACTATGTGCCAGATCTCCAGTACTACAACACAAATATAGAGTACCATCCTACAGATTCTGTTTACACAAGGATACCCATGCCATTTGGTCAAGGATGTCAAGGGTCACTGTTCCCCTCTGAAAAGGGAGAGGTCAGAGGTTCTCAGGGCATCCATATCCATGCCTCATTGCACCCCCCACCTACCATTCACACTGCTGGTAACCTAAGCTCTGACTGTGCCTACTGAGGATCATCCACAAATAGCGGAAGCATACCCAGCCCAGTGGCACACTGGTGCTGCCCAAAGCACTTTATACCAGAGACCCAGATTGGCCACCCATCTCTGTAATGATGTCCCTGAAAATACTAACCATTTCCCAAGTCTCTTTCCTCTGATCTCTCTTCCAACAGCATTAGAATCAGGAGGTTCCCTCCACAACCCCCCCCACCACCACCACCACCACACCATGGCAGAGAAAGAGATGCAGCAGGCTAGGTTACACTCACTGGAACCCCCAGGCCATGTGATGGGGACCAGAGGAAAGGTAAGGAAATTCAAAATGAAAATCCAGGCCTCAGGAATGAGTGCATTCACTGTTCACAGACCTGAACAGAGAATCAGACCAAGATGGGATGAAAAAGGAATTAAAGGCAGCTGAGTCCAGGATCTGTTTTCAATGGAAAAAAATCAGTCTTGTGTAAATTATTTTAAATAATACAAATTTTAAGACATTTTAATTGGACATTCACACAGTTGTGATAATTAATGTAAATGGTATTGCCTGCTAAGCAAAGTACATCTGCTGGTGAGCCATATGGATGATGCTAAGACTCAGGCTGAGGCTGTGCATGTCCCAAGACTCACTTCATCACTGGGATTCACTAATGAAAGCTACATTCACACCTACCCCCTTAGACCTTCAAGAGGCACATCCAGGGGTTAGCTGGCCTTGAACAGCATGTAGAGCACAGGTAGTGTGGCCATAAATGTCACACAAGTGACCAGTGTGCTGTAGATGTTGTTCCTGTTGCCTTGAACTTTTAGCCTCTGCTCCATGTCAGACAGGGCCAACATCACACTCTGCTGTTCCAGCAAGGAGCTGAACAGAGCCCTATCTGCTGGCTCCACCAAGCTTGGGTGTGCTGAGGCCTTTGCAAACTGAACCACCCCAGCCATTTGGTTGCAAGTCTTTTCCAGGCCATCAAGCTGCTCTTGTAAACCCTCTAGACAGGAATGGACCTGCCGGGAATGACTGAGCTGTTCTTTCAAAGCAGCTGAGAGAACATCTATGTCTCTGTTTCGGGTGGGGGAAGCACCTGCCAGTGACCCAGAGCCCTGGTCCTGCCCAGCATACACCAGGCTCCTCAGGTCTACCATAAGGTCATGGAGGTCCCTCTGCTGGAGGGAGTAGGTAGATGCCTGTTCACGGATGGCCTCCTGGAGACTCAGAGGCCCTTTCTGTGCCTCCAGGAGTAAAGCCTTCAGCTCCTGTAGCCGAACACGGTTCACATAGGTGGAGCCAGCCACACCAATCAGGGCTCCCAGGACTGACCCAATGAGGGACCAGTTCTTGGTCCTCTCAGCTCTTGTACGCTCCTTCTCATGACTCTCACGCACAGCTGCAGAAAAAAGGGAGAACTTCTCACGTTCAGAGTCTTCTGCATGCATGTAGGCCATGCGGAGCCTCTTCTCCTCCTGTGGAAACAAAGCATGTCACACAAGCAGCAAGAGGCCCAGTGGCTACAGTCAGTGGCACATAGGTCACTCCCCTGCCCCTGGCTCTGTAACACCTGCTGAATGATGAAGGCTGCATAAACCTGGCCAGGTATAGGAGCAGAGGAGTGTAGAAGTAGTGTCAGGATCTTCCCATCTGGGCAATCCTGGGTCTGGCCAGAAGTGCACTGATGTTTCCCAAAGATGTGTATAGGAAATGATGTGTCTGGATTTGCCTGGGATGGTACCTTCAGTCATCTGCCCTTCTCAGTAATGTGGGTCCTAGAATGTCAACCCCAGTACTCAAGAGGAAAGACATGGACAGGGTCTGGAAGCATGTGGCCCTATCCCTCCACAAGAATTTCTGGTTCACCTCTTAGTCTCTCTACAACTTCCACACTAAGGGGCCCTGTGCAGGTGAGGAAGGGCTACTTCATAAGAGGCCTACCTGTAGCATCCCATGCTCCAGAGTAGCCAGTTCCAGGTACTGGTTATCTTCCCTGGAGACACGGTCCAAGCGGTCCCTCACCTCCTTCAACTTAGCTTGATGAACTTCCAGGTCCTCCCGAGCCTCTCGCACAAGCCCACGAGCCACCATGAACACTTTCTCAGCCTGCAGAGAGAATGGCAGAGGTCATCAGTTCCCCTCTCTCAACACCCGCACAGTCTCAGGTCCTTTGCCAAAAAGGCAATGGCTAAGGGGTCACTGGGGTGTCAACTGCAAAGGGCAGAAACAGTCCTTTAGGTGCTCCTCCTGGCTCACCCAGTGGTATAGCCCTGGGCCACACCCCTCCAAAGCCCCAGATTTATCCATTCAAGCAGAAATAATGCGCCCTAAGAGACTTGAAAGCAACTAACAATGCATGTAATCTGTGTCCACTAAATCCAGCCAACTCTTGTCTGATACAAACCATAGTAGAACCCATGTTCTTACATTGTTTCCCATGTGTTACCTTATGCCTCAGGACAAGGCATCAAAGGCATTGCTACAAGTCTCCAGTTTATAGACCAGGAAAGTCCAGCTTGGCCAAGCTCACAATGTCCAAAGAGAGAAAGCAATGTGCCTCAAATCCTCAGGTCCTTCCTGCCTTGCTACAATGCTTTGTGCCTAAGCAGGAGTGGGACCAGAGGTGACACAATGAATTTCTGCTGCCACAATGGACTTCAACGACAGGCAGTTCTCAGTGCCCTCTACCTTCACACAATAAAGCAGCAAATCACATCCCCCTAGCCAGGAAGTCTCACCACCAACCCTCCCAAACAGTGTGAAGGAATGTTTATTGGCCTAATAGAATGTATATTAATGATCAGGGACTTACTGGCACACAGCAACTATTTTCAGGGAGATTCGGGGGCACAGTTACATAGAGACCTTCATCCCAGAAGTGTCAGGCCCAGGTTTCCATGCAAGAATAAGTCAAATCCCTCCACCAGAGATGTTTAAGAAAAGGGAAGTCTGGCCAGGTGCAGTGGCACACACCTACAACCCCAGCAACTTGGGAAGCTAAGGCAAGAGGAAGACAAGTTTGAGGTCAGCCTGGGCAACTTAGCAAGACCTTGTCTCAAAATAAAAATAATAAAGGGTTGGGGTTATAGCTCAGTGGTAGAGCAACCCTAGGTTAAATCCTCAGCAGCACAAAAGTAAATAAATAATAAAAAACAAAAGTACTGGGGATATAGCTCAGTGGTAAAGCAGCCCTGGGTTCAATTCACAGTACCAAAAAAAGAAAGAAAGAAGGGCAAATCTGGAGTGGCTTCCCAACACCAGCATTTCCCAAATCAGAGGGCCAGGCCAACCACCCCAAGTTCCCTGCTCACCTCAGTCACATTTCCCTGGGCCTCTTGAACCTCATTAAGTCCAACAAACTCTTCATATCTGTCCCACCAAGTCTTGGCTGTAGAGGTTGCCCATTGCTGAATGTTGTGCCCCATGGTTCTTCCCAGGGCTGGGAGGCGGTGATACAGCCCAAGGGCTGCCTCCTCTGGTCGCTTCTCCCCAGACTGGCTGGGGCCTGGGCTGCAGAGAGTCCTGGTCACAAAGAGGTCCCTTCCAAGGAGACCCCTCCGCACCAGTATGTGGGGTACATCCATGATGTGCTGCATGGCAAACACAGGGCTACAGACCATCATCAGTTGATCTATAAGGAGGACATTAGACGGATAAGCTCACAGCTAAGAAAGGCTGGACATTAGTTAGGTCTCAAGGCCTAAGGACAGTTCTGAACAGACTCACTTTCACTAAAATTATCTAAACCAAGCACCACTCTGTTGGGTCCTGAGACTGCAGGCCTGTGGCAAGAGAATGGTCAGGTTTCCCCCTGGGTCTCCTGAACAATGGAGCACATTTGGGGTAAAGCTCATGTAGGACATATTGTCCTCCATGTTCCGCCATGACACCACCCAAAACAGACCCTCCCACCTCCTTGCATCCCTCAGGTATCTTTGATTTGACCTAGATGAGAATTCTAGAAGCCAGTCTCCTGTTAATTTCAAAGAAAGATCCCAAATCTGAGTTGTGTCCATGCTGACAAAGCCCCATAAAGATTCACAAAGACTCCCTGGGAAGTGGTGGAACTAAGGGCAATTCAGAAAAGATTAAGACCCAGGGTCATTTCTGGAAAAGATCCTCACATTCAACTTCCTAAATTTCTGAAGCCATCTTCACATTGGGTAAGCAAAGTTTCAATTACGTGCAAGGACACAAGAATACAGGTCATTCATGTCCCAACAAAGAAAACTCTCACCTCTCTTTTGAGAAGATAATTCCAGGGGAAGAAAAAAATTTGCTTTCTCCAAAGAGAACAGCTTTTCTTAGGTTCATACCAAGGCTTCTCCTGCCATCTAACTCAACTTTCCAGGCTACCAAGTCCCAGTCTCACATTTCTTGCCTTCCATGAGCTTTTTCCCTCCTCTCCAACCTCACGTACTGCTCAACGGGTTAAGCTTCTCTAGTTTCCCTTTTAGCCTTGCTTTGATGTTTGGGTCCTAACAATGCTTACTTCCCCTAATATGAATAACACAATGAGTCTTCCAGTATCCAGAGTCAGGCCTTGCCCCAGCCCAAGAATAGCAGTAATACTGAGGGCACCAAAGAGGGGGCCAGGTTTCCCATATTCTCAGGAAAACCTGGCACCTTCTTCTGGCCAAACTACATTTCAAAACCGCTAAGCACTGATCCTAGCTGTCAGAGTGACATCTGGTGGCCAAATAACCAAGTCAGACAGAGAAAAGCAGAAGGAGCTAGGCACAGAAAGACTGAAGGAGGTACATCTGGTGCCAAACAGAAAATGGCTTCCTGATGTGAAAAGACCTGCCCACAGCATCCCAGCCTCCACTTCATCATCTGTGAAGAAGCTTAGGCACTCCTGAAAATTAGTCTCATGGGCAGAGACATGCCTTCTGCTCAGAGTGGACCCAAGCTGAGAACCACAAAAAGGGACATCCCCGTAACAGGAGTTCCAGGTTGTGCTGCACAGGAACCCCCTAACTTCATTCATAAGGCTGGGGACCATGCCCAAGGAGGAGCACACCATCCATGCCCAGTGGATGGGTGAGCCTCACAAGCCTCACAAGCCAGTGCCCTCAGCACACAGACCATGCACCCACAATAGCCCTGCCAGTGTACCCTTCATCAAAGAAAAGCACATGGTACTGTACCCCACCAAACATAGCACCCACTCTCTTTCCCAGCAATACTTGGCAAAAAGGGGTCATTACCTAGGCTATGACTACTCTGTCCCCTCCCCCTCTCTTGATCCTACTCCCATAATCAAGGCTGTTCCCTGTAAGCCCCTCAGAACTTCCAACTCATTAGGTTCCTATTTCTGCTTCTCAAATTTCTTCTCCAGCCTCTCTGCAACTTTCTAGACCCTCTCATCCTGAAATCACTGCCCTCTCAGCTTCCTCCAACCTGCTCAACCTCCTGTCCTCTAGCAGAGGCCCACTCCTGGACTCTAAGAGAGCCATCCATCCCTGGGAGAGATGATAGTTACAGCCTCCTATGCAATCTCAGTTTCCTCCCCTGTTGTTCTTCATACAGAAGCCTAAAAGTCTCTTAACATGTGAGACAAATCACATCCCTCAGCTCCCAGCTTACCTAGCATGAACCCCAGGCCTGGAAGCCTCTCATCCCTTACTTTCTTCTCTCCATCACTATATTCTGCTCCAGCCACTTTAACATGCTAAGCAGATCCTGCTGTAGGCTCTATGCTCTGCTACTCCCCCCACCTAGGCCTCTCTTCCTCAGTAAATCTCCATGGTATACCCTGATATCTATGTCTTTGCTCATAGCTCACCTCTCAGCAAGGCCCTCCTTGGCCACTCCTTTCATGGCCATATTTCCTGCTTCATTTTTCTCCATTAGACATCCATTCCTAACTAGAACATAAATTTGGTGACACAGGGACTTCATGAAGAAATGTGTCAATAACATTTGGAGTTTTTCTCCACTCCAGTCCCTCCTCCCATCCTCTATAGCCCATCCCAACCCCTGGCCTGTCTCTTAGTCCCCACAACATCTCCACTTAGGTGTCTTCCAGACCCTTCAACCAGCAAAGGGAAGAATGGTGCTGGCAGAGGTAAAAGGTAGAAAGCACTTGAGGTTGTCCAAAACTTGAAAAGCAGTCTGTGCATGCCAGAAGTAGAAATAGACAAGGGCGGATGGAGGAGAGGCTGGACACATGGCCAGAGGCTCAATTAAACAGGGTCCTAGGGGCCAAGTTTGGAATCTTGCCCATCCAAATCCATTCTCACACTCCCATCTAGATGACTATCTCCTGCCAACTGCCCTTTCCTCAACCCTCTGTCATCTGTACCTTATCCTCATTCACAATTGGTCTACTTCATTTCTCACCAAGAAAATATGAATTTGGAATGGAACAAAAAACAAATAAACAACAACAACAACAAAAACGGGGAAAGAGAGAAATGGATCAGAAACTGGAATTTGGGAGGGTATGATGGGAGTTTGTTTGTTTGTTTTTTTGTTTGTGTTTTTGGTGGTATAAGGAATTGAACCCAGGACCACTCTACTACTGAACCACATCCCCAGCCATTGTTATTTATTTTGAGACAGGGTCTCACTGAGTTGCGCAGGCTGGCCTTGAACTTGATGATCCTCCTGCCTCAGCTGCCAAAGCGGCTGTGGTTACAGGCATATACCACCACACCTGACTAAGCAATTGGTTTTGGGATTTTTGTGGGATTGTTTTAGGTACCAGGGATTGAACTCAGGGACACTCAACCACTGAACCACATCCCAGACCTATTTTATATTTTATTTAGAGACAGGGTCTGAGTTGCTTAGCACATCACTTTTGCTGATGCTGGCTTTGAACTTGAGATACTCCTGCCTCAGCCTCCAGAGCCAATGGGATTACAGGTATGTGCCACTGCGCCCAGCTTGGGCAATTGCTTTTCGATGAGGGTACTATAATAATTCAATGGAGAAAAAATAGTCATTTCAAAACTGGTATTGGGCTAGGAACGGTAGCCCACACCTATAATCCCAGCAACTGAGAAGACTGAAGCAGGAGGATCACAAGTTTAAGTTCAGCCTCAGCAACTTAGTGAGACCTTGTCTCAAAACAAAAAATAAACAGGCCTGGGTAGGAAGCTCAGTGATAAAGTACCCCTGGGTTCAATCCCCAGTATTCCCCAATAAAAATGGTGTTGAAACAACTGCAAAAAAGAATTAATTTAAACCTGTATGTCACCATATATACAAAAATCAACTTGAAATGTATCGAAAACCTAAATGTAAGAGACCAAACTACAAAAATCTTAAAATAAGCAGTGACTTCTTAGATGTGATACCAAAAGCACAATAATCAAAAGTTAAAAAAAAATAAAATAAAAAGGAGAATTGGACTCACCAAATGAAAACTTTCGTGCTTCAAAAGACTTTATAGAAGTCAGACGTGGTGGAGCATGCCTGTACTTCCAGCAGCTCAGGAGGCTGAGACAGGAGGAATGTTCATTCAAAGCCAGCCTCAGCAACTTAGTGAGACCCTATCTCAAAATAAAATATAAAAAAGGGCTGGAGAGGAGCTGGGTTGTGGCTCAGTGGTAGAGCCCTCACCTAGCACATGTGAGGCACTGGGTTTGATCCTCAACACCATAAAAATAAAGTTGCCCATTTAAAATAGTCCAACAAAAATAAGTTGTCCAACAACAATAGTTGTCCATCTACAACTAAAAAAATATTTTTTAAAAAAAGGACTGGGGTATGGCTCAGTAGTCGAGTGCCCCTGAGTTCAATCCCTGGTTCCCAAAATAATAATAATAAAATAAATAAATAAAAATAAAAAGGGGCTCGGGCTGTAGCTCAGTGGTAGAGCACTTGCCTCACACTTGTGAGGCACTGGGTTCGATTCTCACCTAGCACATGTGAGGCATGGGTTTGATCCTCAACACCATAAAAATAAAGTTGTCCATTTAAAATTGCCCAACAAAAATAAGTTGTCCAACAATAATAGTTGTCCATCTACAACTAAAAAATATTTTTTAAAAAAGGGTTGGGGTATGGCTCAGTAGTCGAGTGCCCCTGAGTTCAATCCCTGGTACCCAAAATAATAATAATAAAATAAATAAATAAAAATAAACAAATAAATAAAATAAATAAATAAATTAAATTAAATTAAATAAATAAAAATAAAAAGGGGCTCGGGCTGTAGCTCAGTGGTAGAGCACTTGCCTCACACTTGTGAGGCACTGGGTTCGATTCTCAGAACCACATAAAAAAATAAATAAAGATATTGTGTCCATTTTCCACCTACAACTAAAAAAAAAAATTTAAAAAATAAATAAAATAAAAAGGGCTGGGGATGGGGCTCAGTGATTAAGTACCTCTGGGTTCAATCCCTGGTCCAAAAATAAAAGAGCTATGGTGCTAGGTGTTCACTTCAGCAGCATAAAATTGCAATGAAGAAAATTAGCATGGTCCCTGCGCAAGTATGACACACAAATTCATGAAGCATTCCATATTTTTCTACTGTGTATAACTATAAAACTCTAATTTAAACAAAGAATACTAATGAAAATTATGCCTATGTAATAAAAAATGTTAGATCTTGATCCATTGTGCTGATAGATCATTAGTAGCCCTATGGACACACAAGGTATTTTGAATGATTAAATTAAATCTGTTAGATCCACACCTGGCAGAACAAATGATAAGTGGTAGTGATTGTTATTATTGATTATAACGAGAACAAATAAGTACTTGATGTTTATGGGAACTATGTTCTTCCATTAAAATTGTCAAATGAGTTTTAAAAAAACAAATGCTTTGGAGCTGAAATGAAGAGGCAGAGTACTTACCTAACATGTACGAGACCTTGTGTTCAATAACCAGCACTGTTTAAAAAAAGAAATATATATATATATACATATATATATACATACACGTCCACATATATTTTATATATGCATATGGAAATGCTTTTAAAAATGATCGTGGTAATGTCTGCACAGCTCTGATTATTCTACAATCTATGGTCTATACATATTAAATAGGTCAATTGAATTGTATGATAAATTATACATCAATAGAGATGTCATTAAAAAAAACTCGAATTGAGGTATAGCTCATTAGTAGAATACTTGCCTAAAATGCTGGGTTCAATCTCCAGCACCTCAAACACAAAAATAAAATTATACTGACTTCTCCAGCTCTCCTCAGAATTTAGGCTTATTTATCAAACTGCCCAATCCTTATCTCTGCTTAGAAAGGGGAATGTAGCTTAGTGATAAAGCATAGGCCCAGTGTGCCCCAAGACCCTGGGTTTGATCCTAACACCACAAAAAAAAAAAAAAGAAATCTAATGGAAATCTCATCTTTGGCTGTGACCAAAATACCTGATGAGAACAACTTAAGAGGAGGGAAGATTTATTTTGGTTCATAGTTCCAGAAATTTCAGTCCATAGTTGGCTGGCTTCATTGCTTTGGGCCTGAAGTGAAACAGAACATCAGAACAGAAGGACATGGTGGAGGAAAGCTACTCAGCTCATGACAGCCACGAAGCAGAGAGGGAGGGCTTGGGAGAAGATACAGTCTTCCAAGTGCATGCCCTTAATGATCTACTTCCTCTGATCATGCCCCACCTGCCTATAGTTTCCACCTCCTCCCAGTAGTCCATTCAAATTATTAATCCATTAAATGGATGCATCCACTGATGAGGTTAAAGCCTTCATGATCCAATCATTTTCCAAAAGCCCCACCTCTGAATATTGCTGCACTGCCTTCAACACATGAGTTCTGTGGGGACATTCCAGATCCAAACCACAAAGCTTCCCAAACTGGCTTTTCCCATAATCTTCTCCATCTTGTTGATGGCAATCCCAAGTCCAAATGCTTAGGCTGAAAATCTCACATCCTCCAAAACTCCTCACTTTCTCTCCCACCCTGACATCTAATCTATCAGCAAATGCCCACTCTAGGATCACTCCTCCTCTTATCTCTGCTAGTGCTAACAAGTAGTCCCAATAACCAACATCCCTTGCCTGGATTATCCCAAGAGTCTCTTGACAGGTCTCCCTACTTCTACTCTAGCCCTTATAGACTACTGTCAACAGAGCAGACAGTGGTCCTTTTAACACAGGTGAGACCATGTCTCTGCTCAAACCCTGTAATAGTTGCCCATTTCTCTGAAGGTCAAAGTCTTTTCCACAGCCTACAGGGGATCCAGCTCCATGTTCTCATTCCTTTCTGATCTCATTTCCTACTATTCTCCCTTTCCTCACTTTGCTCCAGTCACATGGACCTTCTTGGTACTAGAAAATACTAGACTAGGGTTGTTCCAACCCTTAGGTGACCAGTTTGATCATGGGCAGCACTGCTTGTTCCCTGGCCTTCTTCAAGTCCTGCTCGAATATGAACTCCTGGGGAAGTCTTTTCATGGCCACCCTATCAGAAATGGCCATCTGACTCTTACCCCAGCACTCAGTACCCACTTTCCTGTTTTCTTTTTCTCCTCGAATATCTCATGAACTATGATACGTATTTCACTTACATTCTTTGTTTATAGTTTGTCTCACTAGAATGTCAGCTACTACTGAATCTCCAAGGCATAATATACTATATAAAAACAAAACATAATAAAAGTGCAATGGATGAATAAACAGAGTTCACAAGTGCACGACTGATTATCTTATAAAACCCAAACTCCTTGCAATGACTTCCGAAGCTGTAGGATCTGGTGACTTATACCCCTCCCACTTCTGCCATCTCCCCATCTCCCTCCAGTAACTACTTTCTTGGGTTCCAGAAAAGCGCCTTGCACGTGCACTCCCCTCTGCTTACAGTGCTCTTTCTTCCTGTGCACAATTGCAGGCCTGGCGCATTCTGGCCAGGTACCCTTTCCACAGTTCCGGAGACCCCCC
>JAJEJO010039312.1:0-20928 GCA_020662805.1 Glaucomys volans
TTTTTTTTTCCTTTTCCAAGTACCTTATTTTTTAAAAGGTAAGCATAACCTTCTATAATAATTGTGCATGCTATTTTCTTGGCATTTTAAAGGTTATTTTTACTTTTATATGAGAAAATGACAAAAGTAACTCACTGTTTTCACAAACATGATCCTGTTTGTAGGAATACTCCTGCCCTGTTCTATAATTGGGGAAGAAAAGCAAATCCTTTAACTTTAAAAAAAAAAATAGCATCTCATGGAAATATTGCAAGAGGCTGCTGGCCGTCTGCAGTAGCTTGCACATTCAAAATGAAACACACCAGCCAGTCATTCCCGACAAGGATGGATTCTCAAAGGACTCATTGAATGAACCTCCTGTTGACAAGTTTGTGTACTTAGAAGAGGGGTGGGAACCCATCCTTGCCAAATGATTCATCTTCCCCAAGTGTCACGGTGAAGAAACGGGACATTTGGCTAAACACTGAGAGCGCCTTTTCAGAAAATGTGCTCGCTGAGGGTCAGAGGTCATCTGACCCCAAAGGATCCCTCTCCAGCCAGAGAGAGGTAATGAGTCCTGTGGGGTCATTGCTAGCCTGAGACTGTGCTCATTACAAACAGATCGGCTTCCCTTTCTGCTACATTTAATGAACACACTGACTCTGTGTCTCTCTTATGCTTTCATATTGCAGCATATGTATAATTACAGCTCAGACTTTGCTTAATAAAAATTTTTAAGTGTATGGGCTGTTTCTCCCTAAGGGAAGATCCTTAGAATCGTCGTCATTTTTTTATGTGCTCCTTGAAAAGATGAGAAGATTCTCTGGTCCGGTCAGTTAGGGAAACCCAGGCTGCTCTTTCCCCTTGGAGAGTCCTCTTGGCATTAGCTTGTCAAGTCTCAGAGGAGCGCTCCCCCACACCCCAGCGAAGGCTCGCTGATCCTTGTTTAATGCAATGTTCCTCAAATTTACGTGAGCACAGGAGGCTTTGGTTTGTGACAGCTCTTCACATCTGACGCTAGAATTCCTCAAAGGTCTTTCTGGGAAAAGTCAATGAAATCATTTAGTTGAAGGTGAATAAAAAATGAATTGGAGGAGTACCAAGGTGGGCGTATTCACACTCAGGAGGTGGCTAAAAGAATAGCCTGGAAAGCAGCTACATTTTTGGTCTTAAATATCTCCTGAGGGCCCATTTTTTGAAGGCTTGTTCTCTAGCCCATGCTACTACTGGTTGTCATGGAATGTTTAAGTGGAAGTTGGGTCATCTGGGCCATGTACTTGAGGGGATATTGGGACCCTGGTGCCTCTCTCTCTCTCTCTCTCTCTTTCCAGCCTCCATGAGGTGAACGAGCCTCCTCCATGTGCTCCTACCATGACATAGTGTGCCATTATAGGCCTAAGCAATCATGGACCAAAACCGCTAAAACCATGAACTCAGATAAACCTTTGCTCTTTCTAAGTTTGTTGTTTCAGGGATTTTGTCACAGTGATGGAATACTGACTAATACACATGCTGTAAGGCACAGGGTGGACCTTGAAGAAACATTTGTTACATTACTTGGATAAGAGGAAACTATAACAGCCAGACCAATGAAGCAGTGGACTCAATTGCAAACTCATAATCCAGGCTCTGTTGTGTTTTGATGACACTTGCAAAGAGACATTCCAACATCAGATCAAATAAAAATGCTGTCTCCAACACTTTTTTCATTTAACAGTGAGTCCATTTACTTGCTTGGATTGGAAGCATTGAATTGTGGATAATCCAACCCAATCCCTCATTTTAGAGGTGACACTGATGCTCACTTAAACCACATGATTTGTTCGAGGTCACAGATGATCAAGAAAGTCCAGGACTGAAGTCTGCCAACTCCAGGCTTGGGTGCTTCTCAGATTCTAACCTCCCGTCCACATTCATTCCCCTCAAAACTGCCACCTGGAAGTGACAATGTGGTGGGACCAGAAGGGTCTTCCAAATGAGGCAGGTTCTGGATGTAAACCCTGACTCTACTCACGAGCATCTGAGTGCACTGGGAAAGTGGCCCAAACTCTTTGTGCCTCAGTTTCCCCACCTGTTAAATGACAATCATAGACTTGCCTCGCAGAGCTACCGA
This sequence comes from Glaucomys volans, assembly GCA_020662805.1. Lineage (NCBI taxonomy): Eukaryota > Metazoa > Chordata > Mammalia > Rodentia > Sciuridae > Glaucomys > Glaucomys volans. Next base: position 2,093 of record JAJEJO010039312.1, read on the forward strand.
GCAGATAGGATGAGTTAGTGCACAAAGAAATCACTGTGCGGCTGGGGAAATAGCTCAGTTGGTAGAGTGCTTGCCTCGCAAGCACAGGGCCCTGGGTTCAATCCCCAGCACCGCAAAAAAAAAAAAAAAAAAAAAAAAAATCTCTGATACAAACTCAGTAGGTGTGGGGTATCTTTTATTCCCCTTTTTTCATTACCATTTTGAAGAGCTCTTGATTACTTTTCTCCTTAGGATAGAAATTCAAGTTTTCTCTACTCTATAGTAGCTATTTGTCACTCTAGAGTAGTCCTTTGTATCTGAGCAATGAGAATCTTTCACTATCAATGGAAGAAAAATGGAATCAATAGGGGAATTGCCTTTTGATGGAAAAATGATGTTGAATTCTAAAGGTGTGAAATTGAGAAAAAAAGAATGTGATTTATCACACCTCAGAGTCTGTCTTCCAATAGCACCCGTAGATATGGAAACCAAGTCACCTCAGACAGAGGGACTGCGGGCCATGTTCTGACTGGTCATGGGCTCCAGCCCAGTGGGACGGCCTCGCTGAGGGGCCCTGGTGCTGTCACGGCAGGCCCTGTGTGACACTGGCACTGACCCTTCTCCCTAGAAGACTCATTATTTTCTGGCTGGCAGAGGCTTTGCCCTCCCTGATCGCCAGGCAGGACTCTGAGTGTTTTGTCAGCAGCTGGCCCCACGCACGCCTCACCCAGCACCTTGGCTGCAACACAAGAAGCATTTATTTATTCTGGCTCTTTCAAGACAGATGTCTTGCTTTCCACAGCTAAAGCGATCTCCTCTCCGTCCTTCCTCTCATTCCACCCTCTCCAAGCATGGCTCCAGGCCTCAGCTCTCATTTGGTCCATTCTCCCAGCCTCCTACCTTCCCACCCTTCTGTTTTCTACTCAGCACTGTTTCTCCAAACTGCTGGTCTACCTCTGGTGGCTGCCTCAGATTCTCAGGAGAAAGTCCAGAGACCTTAGTGTGACCTTTGGGATCCTTCAAATTCAGCTGGCACACCATCAACCTTCCGCTATATTTCTCTCATTTGAGCCTCCTTTGCGCCAATCATATTGTGTGTTTCTTTGACAAGAAATTTTCAATATATTCTTTATTTTAAAATTTATTATTTTTTAATTGACATAATAATTTCACATATTTATAGGGCACAATATAATATTTTGCTACATGTATATAACATGTAATGATCAAATTAGGGAAATTAACATATACTTCACTTCAAACATTTATCACAGTTTTTGTGTTGGGAACTTTCAAAATCCTTCTTCTAGCTATTTTTAAATATACAATGAATTTTGGTTGACTATAGTGACTCTACTATGCTATAGGATGCTAGAACTTCTTCCTATTATCTAATTGTATAACCAACCTCTTTCTTTTTAAAAAAATTTTAAAATTTTATTTGTTCTAATTATTTGTACATGACAGTAGAATGTATTTACACATTTGATAGATCATACATAAATGCAGTGTAATCTCTCATTTTTCTGATTTTATGTATCATAGGATCACATTGGTCATGTTGTCATACATGTACATGAGGTAATAATGTCTATTTCACTCTACTATCATTCCTTCCCCCATATGCCTTCCCCTCCCTTCACTCCCCACTATCTAATATAAAGTAACTATATTCCTCCCTATCCCTCCTGCTTATTGTGAATTAACTCCTACATATCAGAGAAAACATTTGGCCTTTGGTTTTTTGGGTTTGGCTTATTCCACTTAGCATGATATTCTCTAACTCCATCCATTTACCAGCAAATACCAGAATTTCATTCTTCTTCAAAGCTGAGTAATATTCCATCATAGGTGTGTGTGTATATATGTGTGTGTGTGTGTGTGTATATATATACATATATATGTATATATGTATGTGTATGTATATATATACATATATATATATATTTGTCTATTTTTGCTTTTGTTTCCTGTGCTTTTGGGGTTTTAATTTTAAAAAATCCATTTGCTGCCAGGCACAGTGGTGCAAGCCTGTAATACCAGAGGTTCCAGAGGATGAGGTAGGAGTATTGCAAGTTTGAGGCCAGCCTCAATATCTGAGTCTCCAAATAAAAAATAAAAAGGACTGGGGATGTGGATCAGTGGTTAAGTGCCCTTGGGTTCAGTTCCTGGTACCAAAATAAATAGACAAACAAATAAATTAATTAATTTGCTATTTCCTGTTTTCTTCTAATAGTTTTTTCGTAGTTTCAGATTTAGATCTAGGTCTTTGATCCATTTTGAACTGATTTTTATATATGGTGAGAGGTAGGGTCCAGTTTCATTCTTCTGCATATGGACATCCAGTCTTCCCAATGCCATTTCTTGAAAAGACTATCATACGGAGCTTTTACATTTTTTTTTCTGCTCATGCCCTGTGAGTTTAAGGATCTAAGTCAGATAGTGGCCATTTGGGTGGCATTTCCACCCTCTCTTTTACCTTCTAAACTCAGCTCAAATGTCAGACCTTGGTGCCATTTTCCCAAACTCCCTAGAACTCTGTACTCTCCGTTGGGCTGTGTCACAACACTCCCTTGCTATTCTTCATAACCATTTGTAAAGCTTTCCATTTCTCCCACCAGATTATGGCTCACTGAATATTTACCCTGGATTTATTCACCTTAGCATCCCCAGTGCCCAGTTTCGTGTCTGCTACACAGTAGCTGCTCAATAAAAGAATGGATTAATGGTTGGATGGATAGATGAGCAGATGGATGGATGGAAAGAGAGGGAAGGAAGAAAGGAAGAGGAGGAGGAGAGGGAAGAAAGGCTAGTGAGTGAGTGACTGACTGTGTAGATGTGGTAGGGACAATATACCCCTAATAGAGTTAAGGACAGCAGTTTTGCCTGGGGTGGTGGGGATGTAGTTGGTTTTATGATGAAACAAAAGCAAGCCAAAATATAAGACAGTCCATGAGAAAAATGAATCTCCCTCTGGGAGTACTGGAGAAGCCACAGAAATCACAGAGGAGGAGGAAAAGAAGTCAGGTTCTTCCTACCTAGACTCAGGGGACAAAAGGGAATCCAACTGGAGGAAAGCTGCTGCTGCAGAGAGGGCAAGTAAGTCTCTAGGGTATGGAGAAGGATTTTGCTACTCATCTCTGAACTGCCCAGGGGTTAACACAGTGGCTGGCACACAGTAGGTGAGTAAGTTCAATGAGTGCCTACTGAGTGAGCGAGGAGGCATGTGCAGGATGCTTACAGAACCCAAGTCAGCAGTACTCTCTCCCAGGAGTAACAGAATGCCCTCTCCAAGCACCATTAAGAGAGAATTCTGTGACTTCAATGGATGCAAGTTACACCTGTGGGCTCAGACAACACGGACTCATGATTTTTTTGTGTTAATGTCTTCCTCAAACCCTGGATGTTTGCAGATAGGGAGCTCTGAGCTGAGTAGGTCTTTCCCCTCCCATGAATGGAGGCTTCAGCCTGGTGCTGCTTCTTTGATTCCCGTCATCCTTAGTTTTCAACTCAGTTCAGTATTCAGAATTTCCCTGTTAGCTGACTCCCTTTCCTGTATCATTTCTGATTAACCAGTGACTTAGGCTCTGTTTTACACATTATATTCACTTTCTACTTTCCAGCATCCAGTTCTCCTGCTCAGTATAGATCAAACTGTCCACAGTTCTCCCATCTTCAGCCAGAGGAAGCTGGTCCTTCACACATGGCTCTTCACTGCTGGGTCAGGGCTCCCGTGTTGGGGGGCAAGGTCCCTTTGGGCTGAACTGGCTGACATGACCAGGAACTCTCCCCTCATTTCCATCTCTGAGCTCATAGCTGTGCATTTTCTGTTTCTTCACACCTGTTTCTCTGTGTACTTTTTGTTTTCCCATGTTTGTCTCTTACTTTTGTGGGGAGTCATGTGTTGGGGATGGATGGCATCCATGGCCTTATGCCTGCTAAGAATATGCTCCACCACTGAGCCGCACCCCCAGCCCTCTTGTCTCTGACTTTGGACCAGAGAGTGTGACACTTCTGTTGGAAGTCCCTTCTAGAGACTTCCTCCATCCCTCAGGTGGGAGAAGCCTGAGGTGTGCTCCACATTATGAAGTGTACCCCTTGAGCAGGAGACATCCATTACTCTCAGCAACAACAGCCTGCTCACTCATTTACCCTGAGCTGACTCTACCTTCCTGGTGGTGCTTCCTCACTCTCCTTGAACTATTTCTGCACAAACTACTTGCACTCAAATCCTTCTTAGCATCTGTTTCTGGGAGCACCCAATCCAAGACACGGCCCTAAAGCTCATGTTCCTGATGGTCCTGCCTTCCATTCCACACCTTCTCAATGGGGTCACAGTTGTCCAACTCCCACAGTGCTTTCAGGACTCGGTGCATGTGCCAAAGCTCCAGTCAGTGTGGGAGTTAAAAAGTACTGTTTAACACAGCCATCTTTAATGGAGGCAGGTTATGGAGCTAATAATACTGATAATTTCAATGGGCCGAATTAAATTAAGTTTCCCATCTTGTATCTTAATTAAAGGGACAAAAATTGTTTCCACATTTTAATTAGCAAGTATGTCTGGAAAAGACTTAAATTAATAGGAGAGTCATCACCAGAGGAGAGCAGCCCTCTGCCAAGATTCATGAGGCTGGAGAGAGCACAGAAAAAGGAACGAGGTTTCCATCAGGAGTAAGAGCAGCTCTGCTAGAACATAGAAACTTTGGCTCCCTGAATTTTCTGAAAAGAGGGAGGCAGTTGCCTGGGGTGGAGCTGTAGGCATGGCTATTTTCTTCTCTGGACAGGTCCACTTTCTATGTGTGATTTTTTTTTTAAAAAGGCATTTGAACACTGGACCTAGAAAATGTGAGAGGAATGAGGATGATGGGGAGAGAGAGCATCCTGCTAACCATGGCTACTTCTTGACTCAGCTTCTTAGGTGCAAGTTTCTGGGGCTTCTGGAAGCCTTGTTGGCAGAACATGAAATAGAACGGGCTCTGCCTTGGCAGGTGGGGTCTGGTCTAAAAAGTGCTTCCAATAAATGTCCTGCTCAGCTCTAAGGCAGGAACCAGGTGTCAGTGACTGGTTTTCCTCCATATGGAGAGAAAACCAGTGTGGGCAATACTTGCTTGTTCCCATTCAGTGTGTGAGTCCTATTGCTGCCATGTTGGTAAACCAATCTATTCTGTTAGTTTGACTTTAAAAAGTTTTTGCAAGTAATACACTTATCCCCTGGTATCCTTGGGAGATTGTTCAGAGATCCCTCTTGGATACTAAAATTCACACATGCTCAAGTCTCTTTTATAAAATGTGTAGTATTTGCATATAACCTATCCACATCCTTCTGTATACTTTAAATCTGCTCTAATGTACTTATAATACCTAACACAATGTAAATGCTATGCAAATAGTTGTTAGACTGCATTTTTAGAGAAATCATTATTAGAAGAAGAAGACTGGACATGTTCAGTACAGAGAAAAAATTTTTTGAATATTTTCTTTGATAAACATTTGGCTAAATCTGCAGATGTGGAACTCTGGGATATTGGAGGGCCAATTGCACATAAATATTTTAGAAATCAATTTGAAAATACATACACACAAAGAAGAAAGAAACAAAACCAAGCCAAAATGTAATCCCAGCACCCCAAGATAACCTCTGGAAACTCTGGTGTGATTACTTTCAGGTTTGCTTAGCCTGTCTGGCCACTCTGCTGGCACTGTCCTGGCTAGTGTCTCCAAGGACCCCAGGCAATGAGCCTGGCATGGCAGATAGTGCTCATCTTCTCCTGCTGCTTCTACTTCTAAACTCTTTTTTAAAAATTTTTTCTAGTTATACATGACAGTAGAATGCATTTTGACACATCATACATCTTCTGGTTGTATATGATGCAGAGTTACACAGGTCATGTAATCATATATGCACAAAAGGTAATAATGTCCAATTCATTCTACTATCCTTCCTACACCCATTCCCCCTCCCTTCTTTTCACTCCCCTTGTCTAATCCAACGTACTTCTATTCTCCCCTAGCCGCTGACCCTTATTGTGAATTAGTATTGTCATGTCAGAGAAAACATTCAGCCTTTGGTTCTTTGAGATTAGCTTATTTTGCTTAGCATAAAATTCTCCAGTTCCATTCATTTACTGGCAAATGCCATAATTTCATTCTTCTTTATCCATTCATCTGTTGAAGGGCACCTAGGTTGGTTCCATATTTCAGCTATTGTGCATTGAGCTGCTATAAACATTGATGTGGTTGTGTCACTGTAATATGCTGATTTTAAGTCCTTTGGATATAAACCAAGGAGCAGGATAGCTGGGTCAAATGGTGGTTCCATTCCAAGTTTTCTGAGGAATCTCCACACTGCTTTCCAGAGGGATTGTACCAATTTGCAGTCCTACCAGCAATGTATGAGTATACCATTTTCCCCACATCCTTGCCAACATTTATTTTAGCTTATATTCTTGATAATTACCATTCTGACTAGAGTGAGATGGAATCTCAGAGTAGCTTTGATTTGCATTTTTCTATTGCTAGTGAACATTTTTTTCATATATTCATTGATAGATTGTATTTCTTCTTCTGAGAAGTGTCTGTTCAGCTCCTTAGTCCATTTATTGATTGGGTTATTTGCTTTTTTTGGTGTTAAATTTTTTGAGTTGCTTATATATTCTGGAGATTAGTGCTCTACCTGAGGTGCATGTGGTAAAGATTTTCTCCCAATTCTGTAGGCTCTCTCTTCACATTACTGATTGTTTCTTTTGCTGTGAAGATCTGCTTATAAACTCTTGCTCTGATTTCAATTGTTAATTCCCTGTTACTCTCTTCCCAGCCCTCCTGTTAGTTTGCACAGCTTTTTCCAGTTCACTCCCTTTCAACCATGAGCAAGCCTCTCCTCCTTCATCTCCCAGAGGACCGTTCACACATGTCTAGCGTAGAATGACCTTTATTAAAGGGTTTGGGTCCAGTGGGATTTCAAGGAAATGAAAGTTCGTGAAAAAAACAAGATTAGGCACCATTTATTCCTGCCTTGCAGATTTCTTACTGGCCTTATCTGCTAGGCCCAAGGTCCTGCCACCAACTTTCAAGGTCTTGCTCTCTCTTGTCTCTTCTCTTCTGGTTGTGCCATGTTCCCTCAAACCCCTTTCTCTTGGGCAGCCAAAGGGCCACTTCAGAGTTCCCGTTACTTTGTTATGCTAAGTAAGTTTCACCCCCTGCTTTTTCCCTCAATCTCTCACCTAAGGAGAGAGATTGTCCAATGTCCCAGGATTGTCTAAGTCATACAGCCATCTGCGGTGGAGATGAATTTGATGTCCCTCTGGAAGGCAGAAGTAGTGAAGTCTTGTTTTTCTCCTTCTCATGAAATTAAGTTTTTAATGAATATTCTTTAGCTATATAGGTATGTGTGTGGGCCCACACAAACCTTAGCCATGTCCTTGGATTCAGTTCTTGGAAGTTCAAGTCAAGTGAGGAAGTATGAGCAGTTCAAGGTTTTTGACTCATTCCATCAAACCGCCATGGAGAGAAGAGGGAGAAGAGGTGCCACCTCACACTGTTTCCAGCAGGACCCTGTGAGGGTCCACTTCCCTACCCCCTCAATAGCTTTGGATAACGTAAATTAGAAGGAGAAAGAATTGGCACTTTGATGGTACAAGTCACATTTACATGCTGATGGAATTTTGAGAGCTGTTTCTGAGCCCTGGGTCTACAGAACCTGGGGAGGAGGGGCCCTTGTGGAAACCCCACATGTCACCTGTCTGACATCAAGCTTCCAAATGGAATCTTAAGTTCTGCACAGCCATTTATCAAAGACTTTCTAGATGCCACTTTCCAATTTGCCTCAGACCTTTTCAACATATTAATGAGATTCTGTTACTAATGTATATATTTTTTGCAGCTCTAACCAATTTTGCATTTGAAACTCTAATGAGCCGATGGGGTAAGCCAGCTCCCTGGGGAGAAAGCATTCAGTTGCTTCTGTGGTCTGTGATGACATCCTCAGAGGGTCACATAAAAGTCAGAATCAAGTCTGGCAGCTCCTCTCAGTCATCTGCTGCTTCACTTGCTGAATGCTGTATCCAGCCCAGTTCTTGGCTGCTATTTCCTCTTGCTCTGGGCAAGGCCCTAATTCACTTGTTTCACTTGTTTTTGTTTTTGTTTTTTTCCCCATTCAAAGACAATGGGCCTGTGTTAGAGGGGCCTGAACCCTTGCTCTGCTTAGAAGTTGATTTGGTGGTGGTCTCCAGGGCCCAGAACTCGGGAGTTTCTGCAGAGGTGACTCAGGCTGAGAAGGGCGGGAAGATCAAACCAAGTCTCAGGTTTCAGGGGAGACTTTCCCCACTCTCTAACCACCAATGTCATCTTTAACTACCTTATTCCAGTCCTGCCATAGATACTCCTAGTGCATTTGCCCAAGGCAGGCCTCGAACTCTGAGCCCACAGGGGTTGGCTCTAAAGAAAGTTTCTGGAGGAATTACTGCTTCCATTTTGTGGCCTCAGTTCCTCCCCTTCCCCGGCCTAAGCTTGCAGGTGGATCTGATGACCTGTTGGACCCAGAGGCCTTGTGTGGAGGTTTGGGGGGTGAAGGCAACATCTTAGCCACTCTTACTGAAAAGCAATGGCTTCTCCATCTAACCGAGTGGGGGCTCTCTGGTTGGCATTAGTGCTGTCTCCGCCTTGGGAGTTTTGAACTGGCTGCCCCTCACTTCTGGTCATATATTGTCCATCTGCCTTCCCTTGAAGGGGAACCACAGCCCCAGAATGTCAGCAGTAGAGGAGGAACCTGAACCATGCTGGCTCACCTCTGGCCTTCCTCTCTCCAAACCCATCTGAATTTTTGTCTTTGTATCTAAGGTCTGCCTTCCTCTCTCTCTCTCTCTCTCTCTCTCTCTCTCTCTCTCTCTCTCTCTTTCTTTCTTTCTTTCTCTTTCTTTCTTTCTGTCTTGTGTGTTTGTGTGTGTGTGTGTGTGTGTGTGTGGTACTGGGGATTGAACTCAGGGACACTCTACCACTGAGCCACATCCCCAGCCCTATTTTGTATTTTATTTAGAGACAGGATCTCACTGAGTTGCTTAGCACCTCGCTGTTGCTGAGGCTGGCTTTGAACTCACAATCCTCCTGCCTCAGCCTCCTGAGCCAGTGTAATTCCAGGCGTGCACCACTGTGACTGGCTAATTATTATTTTTTTAAACAAATGAGGTCACATTTACAGGTTCTGGTGGTTACAACAAGGATATAACTTTTGGGGAGTCATATTTCAACCAACCAGAGCTCTGCTCTGAACCCTAGCTGACAAGGCTGGATTTGCAGTGCTATCCAGTATGACTAGGAGCTGGACCTTGCCCCCAGGGCTCTGGGCTCCTTGCTGGTTCCCTGCTCAATTCATATCTGATCTCTCTGGTACCCCTTCCCCTTGTGATATTCTCCCAGCTTGTTAACCAAATTCTTCATTCCACCCAGAACATCAGAATTAACCAGAGTTTATTTCTCCCCTATCAGATACAGAATAATGGATTGGAGGGCTTTGGCAAAGTCAGGACGTTAGCAGGGGCTCAAGGGAAATGGTGTAGACCTTGACATTGGACAAACCTTGGTTCTTGGCTCTAATACTCACTCCCTGTGTTAAGGGTGCACCCAATATTTCTGATCCTCAGATTTCTTAACTGCAGAATGGGGTCAGACTACTATGTTTTCCTCAAGGATGTTTGTGGGAGATAGCCTAGGTGTGGGAGGGCCCATGGCATGAGTGCTGACATGGGCTTTCTTGTCCCTTACTCACATTTTCCTCTTCCTGCCCACCTTCCAGCATAAGGGTCACTGTTACAACAGAAAAAAGAGGCGACATTCTACAGTGTGGTAATATTGCAATGTGACAATGTAGCAGAGTTATGATTAAAAGGGAGAAAGTTGCTCCTACCCATCCCCCAACTAGGAACAAGGATGGAACTGGAGGCTCATATGTAGGATCCTGATGATTCAGTAGTAGAAAGACCAAGGAGACTGCAGGAAAGAGAAGAGGGAGAGAAGTGGTGCCTTAATGCCTATCTGAGATACACATTCTGCATCAAGAGTCCACTCTGTAATAGAGTTCTTGGAATAGAGCACCTGCAAAAGTGTTCAGAATTTATAGATGGAACTGAAGCCTTGCAGACAGGAAGTGCTCAGTAAGGATTCATTCTCTCTCCCGTTTTCTTCTTCTGGAGTCAGAGTTCCTTATCCTAACTTCCTTTTCTGCATAGCAAAGCACTGCCAAGTCAGAGTTATGATGAAAAGGGTCCTGAGTGCCGATCTTAAAGCCACCAGTTGTAATGACGGTGGCAGGAAGGATGGCTAATGTAGTCAAGATGCAGAGCTGAGCTGACAGTTGGGTGGGGGGTGAAGCACAATCATTGCTTAGTCTAAGTTGGAGTCTGCCTTTGATTCTGAGCATCATGCAGGGAAGACTTACAGTCATCTCTATTCCTAAGCAAAATTCAGAATCAGTGAGTCTATTTGCTGACAGCGACTATGGATTTCTGTGATGTGTGAGGTTAGTTTAAGCTATTCATAGTTGACAAGGAATATACAAATAGATGCTAATCAAGTCCTCACTCACCTTCCGACCTCATTGTGGGCATTAGGCTACACTTGGGAGTGTAAGGGTATCCCTTTCATGAGTACCTGTTGGCCTGTCCCCAGGTTTCCTTCTCCAATTTTCTAAGATTTCTCAGGATTTGAATCACTTAGACCTGAGCCTGCAGGGAGAGGGTGCTCAGTTTTTCTCCCCCAGTGAGAGAGCACCCCTTCACACACACACCGCCCTCTGATTAACTACTGAGTTCACCCTGGGCCTCTTTGTGGATGGATGGAGAGAAAGCATGCAGCCCTTTGACCATGCTTAATTAAGTGATGTGAAATACTGGACTCCCTGGCAATCGGATGGGCCCTGAAGCCAGCCTCCTTCATGCTCGTACAACCTGCTCTGTGTTTGGGTCTGAAATGGGATCAGTCTATCTAGAGGATGCCTGTGTGTCTCATGTTAGACACACTTTTTCATGGCACAGGCTGGTTAGTGAAAGAGCTTGGATGGACAGGGCCCTCCCCAGGACTGTCCTCAGAGAAGAGCCATGGTTCTGCTTTCCACAGGGGTTGACTGACTGCTGCCAACTAAGGAAGACAAGAGGTACAGGCAACAGTAGTGTTAGCTGGAAGTGATATTTGCCCTATTTAGCAGCAGGAATAGACAGGCTCTGACCAATCAGAACAAGCAACGGTCATAACAAATAGCACTGAATATCCGCCATGGAAAAAGTGAGAGGTGACAAAGGGAGAGTTTACATTTGTTTCCTCATTTGGTCATAACCATGGCTTCATGAGAAGGGATTGGGAACTCTCCTAATTTTAGATGCAGAGAAACTCCCGGGCTGTGTTTCCTGAGGCTGCATGGTTAGTGGCAGAGCTGGAAACCCAGTACCTTTCATGTTCTTTCTACTATGTTGCTCTGCCTGCACCTATGCGGGTGCTGTGCAGGTTCAGCCAAGCCCAGGAAGATTGAGAGCAAGCTGAGGCTGGCCTGCCCACTCAGCTCAGGGAAGGGTGAGAATGAGAGCAGGAGGGAGGGGTGGCAATGCTCTGGGACTTGGAGTCAAGGTATCGCTGGTGGGGACTTTGCTGTTACCCTCTGCTGATGAAGTGCTGTCATCCTGTAGGAGGCTCAGAGGAAGAGAGAGCTGTGAAGAGGCAACACAGAGAGGAGCATTCCTGGAAGCAAGTGTTATGGTTTGGAGATGAGGTGCCCCACTCCCCTTGCAAAAAAAGCTCATGTTAGGTAATGCACTAATGTTCAGAGGTGAAATGATTAGATTATGAGAACTGTAGCCTAATCCATGGATTAGTGTATTTGATGGATTAATAATTTGAATGGATTACTAGATGGTAACTGTAAACAGGTGGGGCATGGCTGGAGGAAGTAGGTCACAGGGACATGTCCTTGAGGATTAGTTTTTGTCCCTGGCTCCTCTCTTGCTCTCTACTTCCCAGCTGCCATAAGCTGGACCACTATCCTCTGCCATGCACTTCTGCCGTGATGCTCTGCCTCACCTCAGCCCCAGAGAGATGAGAGTTGGCCTATCTTGGCTTGTACCTCTGAAACAATGAGGTAAAGTAAACTCTTCCTCTTCTAAGTTGTTCTTGTTGGGTATTTGGTATTTAGTCACAGTGATAAAAAGCTGACTGACATAATATGGGCATGGATGTTTATTTGGAAAGTGATCTGAGGAAACAGAACATGAAAGTGAGGAAAGTTAGACATGGAAGAAGAAAACCCAAAGAAGTGAATAGTGAATATTAATGAATGAGTTACCATCACGTGAAAAATGAGGTGATGTCCTGGGACCATCTGAAAGCATATGGACGTTGCCTCGGCATTGTGCCACTGGTGGGAGAGTGGCTGGGGCACATATTCACTCTCTGCCATCTCTGAACCCTCCAGCATTACCCTCCCTGACACCTATGCCTGGCCACTGTCAGCCAGCTCCCAGGATGCTGGCGAGGCAGAGAGGCACTGGAGGTGAGGGGGAGAACTATATTCATGGCTGCAGGCAAACTGCAGGCTGGGCAGAGGATGAGGCATTCAGGCTACACCTACAGATCCTGGAGGGCACCAGAGCACAGGAGCCAGCTTCCCCCATTGTGGGCTCCTTTCCTCCATATGAGAGAGGGAGGGAGGGAGGCCATGCCCAGGATAGTGCTCGATTTTCTGGGAAACTTAAGAAACATGTCATTTCACCCTTCAGCTACAAAATGACAGCATCCGGGCTTCTCTCTCCCTGTCCTCTGACTATTTGGGAGCCTCCAGAGCTTCCTCAGTGGGTGGGATCTTTGATTTGGTCCTGGTGAGAAATGCCCTCCAAGACTGGTAACCTCCCTTCTTCTAGGGCCCCTTATCCTCAACATGCTGTAGCCTGTGCCCTGCCAGAGGGTCTGGTGGGGACATCTGACAGATACAGAATGTTTTAATTTTGGAAGCTGTTGATCTTCAGCATGTTAATAAATGGCACTTGTTGTTCTGGGCATGGTTTGCAGTTCATCTTGTCTGATCTGAGCACCGACTGCATCTCAATAGGAGCTTTGCAGCCCTTACCCCAAGGCAAGAGGACTCTTCTTTCAGCCCAGAGGGTGAGAAGGGCACTACCTCCGAGGCTGTCTTGGGGCTGTGGACAGGGAAAGGGGCAAAGAATTACCTGGGAGTGGCTCAGAGAAAGGTCTTTTTACCTCTATGATACGCATTGGTCTCCCGGCACATTGAAGTGGTGACTCGGAGAGAGACTGGATTATTGGACAGCTTCATTTTTGTAAGAAGTGTGGAGCCAGGAATTCATGGTGGGGTGCCTGGAGCCTGATTCTGTCTAGTTACATAAACCTTTCTCTTCTTTTATCACACTGCCTGTAAAATAAGCAGAGAGGTCTCTGCCCTGCTCCATCTCATGTGACTGCTGACCTGAACGGTGGCAGGACAGTACTGAGCAAACTGGAAGGAACCATGGGGATGCATTTTATGTTTGAATCAATGTGGGTGAGGTGGTCAAGAAGACTGTGAAGCCTGGGCAAGGCTGGGGAGTGATTCACCTTCAGCCCTGGGGAGGCTTGGTGATGTTGACCCATCTGAAGAAAGATAGACTGTGTCAGCAGCAGGGGCAGGGCTTGGCACACAAACCGGGCTTCAGAGAGGAGGGTTGCTAGTCTGTGCCAGCCTTTCCCTAGAGACAGGTCTTCTGCTTTGGGGTGAGGACAGTTCCTGAACCTTCATAGAGATGATCCACCCTCCTTACAATGTTTGTCTTGCTTTTTGCTGACACAACAACCAATCCTCTGAAGAAAGTTTTGGCCTCCTTAATGCTACACAGGGGTGTCCTGATATGATGGTTGTTGGTTGGATTTGCTGTCCAGCACCTATCCCTACCTTGTGGGACCCTTGTCCAATTTTTCTCTTTCCCCCATGCTCAGCCCTCATGCTTTGGAGGCACCAAAGCTTGGGGATGGCTGAAGCAAGTGATCTAGGCCTCAGGTAGCCAGGACAGGACAGTCCTCTGCTGGTCCCTGGGATTTGTTCAAGAATGGCCATGCAGACTCATTAGAGCCAGTGAGATGTAATGAGGTGCTTATCAAGGCTTCTGGGAAGTCTTTCACTCTTGCCAGCTAGACTTGAAGCTGAAAGGGTGGGATCCCAGAGAGCAGGAAGCCATCTTATCACCATGTGGAGCCTAAGTTGACAAGATAGAAGATAGTGCCTAGAAAAGGAAAAAAAAAAAATTGAGTCCCAGTGATGCCATTTGATTCCCAAATCCAGATGTACCTGAAGCCAGACTTATTTTCTGGAACTCTGAGCTTTGAAAGTCAATGAAGTCCTTTTGTGCTTAAATAATTTAGAATTAGAATTTTTGTCTCTTGCAATTGAGTCTAAACTGAAACCCCTGGACAGGGATAGCAGCATAGCAATCACCTTAACTGGTTAGGTTGGCATGCTCATTTTGCCCTGAAGTCTTTTTAGTCTGGATCATATGAGTTTTCCCCTGAAAGGCTTTGGGGGTACACTGAAAAAATTCACTTTTGGAGCTGGAATGGCTGAGAACTTGGCCAGGGTGTAACCCATCAATGAAATATTCAGCACAACTGACCATCTCTGGAAATGATTGATGCCTCTGTGGTCACTGTGAATCATACTTTATTCTTGAATCCTTTAGACCACCGCTATATCCCAACAGACCTCCTTGCTTTATGACAAGGCATGATAACAGGTGCTAGGTTACATATCGTTCATTCCTTTATGAAGTAAGGCATTTTAAAATTTATTCAACACATAAACAAACAAGAAAATGGTAGCAATAAGTCTAGTGGAGTTGAATGAGACCAGAGTAATATTCAAAATATTGCATTTAACAGTGTGGTCATATTGTAGAAGCTGTAGTTTCTGAAAGAGTTCAGGTGAAGGTGTCTCTGGGAGATGTTGGCCTATGGTGAGGGCCTCAGCCTACAAAGACCTGCTGAGGAACCAATACCAAATACCATCAGGGGCACTGGCACCCATCAGATCTTTGGCCAGGAGGCACATGGGCAGAGGGGTTGGCGGTTGGGTGGCAAATGGTCTTTGGCAGAGCACAGAAGTATTTCAATATTTTAACAGCTGATGTATATTTATTGGTGAGTACTGGTACACAGCAGGTCTAAGTGAAGACCAGGCATTGAAGGACTTTGCATGCTAAGTTCAGGAATCATTATCCTCTCTGGAAGATGATGGGGAGTCCAGTGAGAGTATGAGGGACACTGACATGGCCATTGATTTGGAAAATGTTTTAGTGATAGTGTGAAAAATCCAGAAGGGAGTCTGGCAACAGTGGTCCAGGTGAGACGTGGGAAGTCCACATTGGAGCTGTCTTTCCCTGTTAGGGGCTACTGAACCCAGAGGCATTGAAGAATTTGCTTTGAGATGAAATATGTGGTTTAGTTGATTTTCTTTCAAACTCGATCCTTTCTCTGACAGTGTAGAGTGAGAACTGGCTGTTTTTTGCAGTTCATTTCCTATTGTATTTCAGATGTTCCTGAACACTCCCAGGACACCTGCCCTTGCAAGATATCGCCCTCCATTCCTTAACTAGGATGCTCCACTGGGATTCTGAAAAGCTTCAATCCATTGATATACATCAGTGGGAGCTGCTGAGCCATTTAAGCTTTGCCTATCTCTACTTGAAAGGCCTGAGATAAAGTTTGCCACTGCTGGAGAGGGGTGCATAAGTGGCTTGGGCCCTTGCCCACTCACACTTCACCCATAACCTCAAGAGAGTCCTTGAATGTTCATTTCATGACACAAAATGAGTGCATAATCAACCTGGCAAATGTGTCCATCAGACACTTCTTGAGTCCCTACTGTGCACCTAGAACTAAGGATGGATGACAAAAATGACTTCGGGGAGCTCCAGAAGTTTCCTCTGCTCTTCTCACACCAGCATATCAAAACACATCCAGCCCATAGATGGAGGTGATCTAGGCAAACCAAACACCCATTTTTCTCCCAAATTAGGCAAACACTGCTTGTACTTGGGCAGAGCCAGTGACCAGGGTAACTCAGGGGCTCCAGGAAGCACCTAGAGAGGGGGTGCTTCCTCTTTCTGGGTGCTTCCTCCAGTTCCTATGGTAATTCTTATGGTCCTGAGAGGCCACAAGTCAAAGTGAACACCACTTTGGTAGGACACCTGTTGTTTCTGAGTATCAGAGAGTGAACCTCCTGTGAAGAGGCTCTTCACAGGCCCACAAAGCCTTCTATGGAATTCGGAAGTAGTGGTTATGTGAGGGCACAAATCGGCCACTCAGCCTGGACCACACTGTGGCCTTGGGGATGGTTTGGCAATTAAATATGCAATGTGGTTCTTTGCTGATAATCCTCTAGCTGCTGCTGCTGCTGAAAGACAGATTCAAAGCTGCTTCTTGCCATATATAAATTGTTTTAAATTAAAAACTGGGCTCTTAAAGGAGACAACTCTTGAACAGTTAAAAATTAACATTCTAAAGGACAGCTTTTGAACAACACAAAGACTGAGTTAGGTAGGTTATAGAGAATCTTGGGGTAGTGCGTCTTAGGTGTGGATATGGAAAGGTAGATTAATAGGGAAGAATTATTGAAGGTGAAAGGGGAAATAGAGGGAGGCCAAGAATGGCAGATGGAGAAAAGCAACTCAGCAAGAATCCCAATTATCCTGAGGTCTGGCCTTGCTATTGGGAACAGAGAGGTTGAACAACTTCTCTGAGAACACCCATGGATGCTGAGTGACCTAACAGGAGGAATCTGCTAGAATCCTGAATCAGAGTAATGCTGGTAATAGTGAATATGTAGGGTATTTACTACTGTCTTTGAATGTGTTTTCTCATCTAATCCTCACAACAATCCTTAAGTGCTATTATTTTTATTACCATTTTCTAAATGAGGAAGTGGAGGCAGAGAGAGAGAGAGTAAGTAATTTGCTCAAGTCACAGAACTGGTGAGTAGGGTAGCTGGGATTCAAAGTCAGGGAATCAGCTTCAGTCTGTGCAGATAACTGGGCATTAGGACGGAGTCCAGGAACAAGGCCCATCCAGCACTAACAAGATGACCTGGGGTAAGTCACTTGGGTCCTTGATTTTTTTTTCTTCACTGAAACACTGGGGTGAAGAATGAGGGACAGTGTGAGGGAAGAGCTTTGTGGTCGGGAGGGCTGTGGGCGCATATTCACTGTGGTCATTCAGTTTGCTCCTAGGGAAGGGGAGGATAGCAGGCTGAGGGGTTGGCTTTTCCAAGGAGCACCAGCTGGTGCCCTAGAGACTGTGGGATCCTAGGAGAGCCACTGAGCTGGAGAGGAGAGGAAGGAGCAGGAAATAACACTAGGGAGGAGATATGAGCCTGGCATTGACCCAGCTCAGGGGTACAGCTGGCCCCAGAGACAGAGTCACTGTCCTTGCTCCATGCAAGGCCCTGCCATGCAGGCTCCTGGGCCTCTGCACCCTGCTCTGGTTTCCACACAGGGGCTCCTACTGCTGGCTGCTCCCCACTCCCAGAGGCTTCCAGAAGCTGTATTAGGGCCTGTCCTATATCCCTCTTCCCTTCTGCCTCAATCTTGCTCAGGTTTTTCTCCTGTACTGTGGATATTGCTTTCTTCCTTTTGCCAGACACATCTGCATCTGTGACCATGAGTCCTTGGCCCTGAGGTCACCAGGCACGGGGGGCTCACTTACTCCCTTGAGGAGTCAGGGCCTTTCCTCAGGAGGTTCCATAAAGTTGTGATTTGAACTGAGGAGCACCTTGGGAAGCAGGCAGAGCCTTCCTCCCAGCTCTCCTGTGACCAGGAGTAAGTAAAAATCTCACTAGTACACAGTTTCCTTGTCTGATGGGAAGAGTGTTGGGCTGGCTCCTTTGGTGGGTTCTATTGGGGAGAACCACTGGGCAGGCACAGATTGGCCTACATGTCTGTGAGGCTGCACACCTTCTCTGTGGGTCAGAATCCACGCCAGGCCTTTGTCCCTAATAGCCATTGACTCTCATGGGCGCTCCCCAAAGTTGCTTAGGACCATGAGTGGGTAGAATTAAAATCAACTATATTCATCTGGCACCAAGAATATGGCTGGCAATAAATTGCTTCTCCAATAAGAGCATAATCACTTCTCATTAGATGAGTCCTCACCAGGAGTTGTTCTGAAATTCTTTCTGTGGTTGATCCAGCTCTGACTCCCAAGGAAAAAAATTAAAAACAAATTAGATGCAAGGATGATGAATCTAATGAAGGGCAAAGATACCTACAGGCTTCTTGTCCTGTCGAGGGGCTCAGGGAGTGAGGAGTAGGTCCTGGGCAATCCCAAGAACTGCCAAAGAAGTCTGAGGTGGTGGGAATCAGCTATTCCACTCAGTCTCATTCCCACATGGCATAAAATGAACCTCAGACCACATTTCCCCATCCATGCAGACAACACAGTCAAATGACCTGTCCCTGTCTTCCTCAGGGAAGTCCTGGCTCTGTCCTTTCACTACCAACTGCAGCTTGCATGAGAGTGGCACTGGAGGCAGAGGCAACAAATCCCAGATGTGGGATGCATTGCTTCTTATCTGTCAGGCCACCAGAATCCTCCTCAATCGATGGCCAGACTCGGAACCTTCTTCTCTGGATTCCTACATCCTGTTCACAGAAACATACGAATGCTTTTGAAGTACTTTCAGTCACTTTGCATCTCCTGGACATCTTTCATATCACCAATGCAAGCTTGCTAGGATCTGAATATTTGTGTCCCCCTCACCCCACCCAATTAATGTGTTGAAATCCTAAACCTCAGGGTGAGAGTATTAGGAGGTGAGGCCTCTGGGAGGTAATGAGGTCATG
>JAJEJO010039313.1:0-33797 GCA_020662805.1 Glaucomys volans
CCCCCCACCAGTGGATGCAGGACCTTGACGGCCAGCAGGCTCCAAGGCCCAGGCTTTCTGCCAACAGCAACAGGCTACTGGCTGGGCCCAGGCAAGGAGGCCTCAGTGGGAAAAGCTCCTTATTATACCTCCACTACACTCAGAGGATAGTGAGGGGGGTACCATTCCTTCCCTGTTGGGGAAGTACCCATGCAATCTCCCAATGTCTATCTCATGGAAATTTCTTCAACAGAAGTACAATGCTGATTATGATCTGTCAGCTCGGCAAGGGGCAGACACCCTGGCCTTCATGTCTCTACTGGAGGAAAAACTGCTCCCAGTGCTGGTGAGTGTACCCAGACCTCCCAGCATTTGTAACCTTTGCGGGAGGTGGTCATGCCATACCTACATACTAACACAGAGCAGCGTGGGGGTCAGAAGCCCACCCTGAGTCAGGCAGGTCCATTGGCTCAGCCTTCCTTTTCCTTCCTGCCTACCCAATCCAGATACATACTTTTTGGATAGACACCAAAAACTATGTGGAAGTGACCCGGAAATGGTATGCAGAGGCAATGCCCTTTCCTCTCAACTTCTTCCTGCCTGGCCGCATGCAGCGGCAGTACATGGAGCGGCTACAGCTATTATGTGGGGAGCACAGACCTGAGAACGAGGAAGAACTGGAGAAGGAGGTAGCTCTGAGACAAGGGGCTGTTGTATGACATGAACCCCAAGGGCGATGGCCAGGAATGGGAGTACCCAGGAGGGGAGGTGGTACTGTTTCCACAGCTGCAAGCCTACCTGTGTCCTCCCTATAGCTGTACCAAGAAGCTCGGGAGTGCCTGACCCTTCTCTCTCAGCGCCTGGGCTCTCAGAAGTTCTTCTTTGGAGATGTGTAAGTCTGATTCCAGTGGGGTAATGGGTGGCTTGGAAGAAGATGTAGATGCTGGGGCTGGGGCTGGAGCTGGAGTGGGCTCAGGCTCTGGACAAGAGGTCCTCAAGACAGACACTGGCTCTGGTGAGAGTAGGACTGTGTGTGGGGCTGAAGCCTGCTCAGTGGTATAGGAGGGTGGGGTGGGAGGGCAGCCAGGTGCAGGAGGGGCCTGCAGGGCTGTGGGGCACTCAATGTGCCCTTTATGCAGCCCAGGGATAGAGCCCCATTCAGGGCCAGGCTGGCGCCACCTGGGAACCCTCCCCATCCCAGGTCCAGAACGTTGTGTCCTGGCCTCCTGTCGTGGCCCCCCGCACTGCCCAGAGCCCACTTTCCAAGGCTAACTCTCCCTCTAGCTCCATTTTGACCCCTCTGCCCACTTGTCCGCCTCCATCTCACCTTCTCCCTCTGCTCCAGCCCCGCCTCCCTAGACGCCTTTGTCTTTAGCCACTTGGCCCTGCTGCTGCAAGCAAAGCTGCCTAGCGGGAAGCTGCAGTCCCACCTTCGGGGGCTGCATAACCTCTGTGCCTATTGTGCTTACATCCTCAGCCTCTACTTTCCCTGGGATGGAGGTAAGGGGTAGATGGGGGGAACAACCCTGGAAGAGTGGGCTGGGATCCTGGATCCCCTGCCCACCTTCCTTCTTTCCTCTCAGCTGAGGTGCCACCCCTACGCCAGACACCAGCAGGCCCAGAGACTGAGGAGGAGCCATACCGGCGTCGGAACCAGATACTATCTGTGCTGGCAGGACTGGCAGCCATGGTGGGCTATGCCTTGCTCAGTGGCATTGTGTCCATCCAGAGGGCAATGCCTGCCCGCACTCCAGGCAACCGGGCCCTGGGCATGGCTGAGGAGGATGAAGAGGAATGATTTGTTCTTGTGCTCCCGGGACTGATTTTTCTACTATCATGCATTCCAGAGGCCCCTTAGCCTCCCCACTGTTGATGAAGCCAGAAATGGGGTACTGCCCCCCAAGAATAAAGCTGCTCACACTGACTGGGATCATTCTCTCCTTTAAGAGACAGCCATTTTCCTAACATGTGCCATGAGAGCATCTAGGTGCTTGAGCCTACCCACTATCTCTTGGCTTCTGTCATTGCTTCTGCCCTAAGGCTGACATGCTTCTACACCAGCCCACTCCTGCATCTCTAGGAAAGACAAATAGTACCTCGCTTTGGGTCCAGCTTTCCTAGTCTCTCACTGTCCTTAACTCCCACCCCATCTGTTTTTATACAGACAGTGAGCTCACCCTGGGTCTAGGCCCAGCTTCCACGGCAGTCAGCACGCAGCACAACCTAACATGAGCGTGAGGGGTGGGGGACACCAGGCTTTTCTGATCTTTTCTGGGGTCCTTCAGACCTACTGGAAAGGAGAGTGAGTTACCCAAACCACTGCCCCAGGGCTTATGTCACCGTAAGCTCACCCCAGCCCTGCTGTGCCCTCTTTAGCCACAGACAGCATGTGAGCTGACTCTGTCCCTTTAATGCCCATGCAGAACCCCGGTCCTTGCTTGGGTATCTGCTTTATCACTGGCGACGCCATAGGTAGGTATGAATGGAGTAGCCAGGTGAGATGGTCTCCAGGAAACCCACGGCAGGATCCTTGATGGTAAGAGGCACATCCTTAGAGGACCTGGGGAGGAGAGAGGAAGCTGAAAGTGAGTCTGCGGAGGCCCACCACCCTGTCCCAGTCCAATTCTAGACCTGCTCTGGCCCTTACCGGTTTAGCACAACCACAACTGCAGAGCCATCAGGATGCATCAGTGCCACTGTTTCCAAGTCGTTCTTCTCACTGGCCACTAGCCCCACTCTCTGGGAGCCTTCAGGAATGAACTTGCTGAATGTGGGAACAGACATCATCAGGGACTCCAGCCTCTGGCCTTCGGCCAAACCCATCAAACCCTCAAGTAAGAAGTCATCCACCCCGGTCCCCACCCCACCCGTAAGTCCTGCCAAAACTCTGCCCTAACTCTCTAGACCTCAAGCTGTACTGCTGGGCCCTGACCCTGCCTGCCTGCATCCCAGCTCCAGCATCAGGCATCCAGGTGCCACCTAGTTGCTTCCTGCCTGCATGGTGCAAGAGAGGATGGGTGTGTCTCTCCCAGTGTTCCCGCCTAAACACCTTCCTGCTCCCTCTTGGGAGGGAGTGGGATGATGTAAGCCCAACACAGGCGATGATAGGCCTGGTGTGGAATGGGAGCGCCTACCCTCCACACTTACCTGAAGTGGCCAAGGTGGTAGAACATGGGCTGTTTGTAAAACAAATCCTTGGCGATATCTACAATGATGGGGCTGTCCACAAAGTTGCGGACCCAGTTGGGTCCCCCTTCAGGATTCAGGGCAAGATTCCAGTCAGTCCAGCCAGCCACATGGTAGAGGAGGTTCTGGAGTAGGGACAAGAGCAAAGAAGAAAAGGCTCAATACATGAGGGAGCTGGGGGGCGTAAGTGGCTCAGCCCTGTGAGGGAGGGAGTCCTATCTCCTTAATTTTTTTGAGGAGGGTAGTACTGGGGATTGAACCCAAGGGTAGCCTACCACCAAGCTACACCCTCAACCCTTTGAATTTGGAGAGGATCTCACTAAGTTGCCCAGAGTGGACTTGATCTTGCCATCTTCCTGCCTCAGTTTCCCCAGTATCTGGGATTACAGGTGTGTGCCACCATGCTCAGCTCTTCATAGTGTCTGATTATAGGGATTTGGAAGATGGAGCATCTCAAGGGAAGTTGAGAAATTGGAGGCAGGGCCCTGAGTATGTGGAAAAAGGGTGATGAGGTGTGTAGTTCTGTGAAGGAAAGACAAGGTAAAGACTCATGTTATCCCAAAACTGCCCCAGAGGGGAAGCTGGCAAGGAGGACTTTAGCCTTTGGTGAGCCTACAGAGGGGTTTGAGGGGGTCTGCTCTGCGGGAAGGGAGACAGGTGGCTCACCGTGATAATGCTGTGGCTGTACTGCATTCCTCGATCCCAGGAGCCTAGCCTCACGCTCTGCTCCCAGAACTTGGAGCCCACACAGGCCTCTGAGGCAAACAGCGTGGTGTTGGGGAACAGGCGGTGTGTCTCCCCCAGGGTGGCTTTTGCTGGAGCCAGGAAGTCCAGATACCAGTGTACAGCAATACCATGGACGTACTTGGCTGCCTCTGGGTCTGCCAGCACCTGCACAAGGAAAGGGAAAGACAGCTGGAGAAGGGGAGTCACTTACCCTGAGCCCTGCAGAGAGGGTTCTGGAAGATGAACTAGGAGTCCTGAGAAATGGGTGGTGTGATGAATGCAAATAGAGGGGATTAAGGGAACAACCATAGGGATCCACGGGGTCCTCAATGTCTGAAGGAGCTAGTGGCCCAGACACCTGGACCCAGTCTAGAGTGTCGTAGAAGTCAAGAGTGGGAGTAGGGAAGGCACTCTTAAGTTTGGAGCCAATCATTTGGATGCCATATTTGGGGGTCACTGGGGCACCCAGGGGTCTTGGGCCTTACCACCTGTGCCCAGTGGGGCAGCAGCAAGCGTTGATCATCTAGCATGAGCAGCTGGACATCATGGTGAGTACTGTTGGCAAGGGTTGGACCCAAGTCACGGGCAATGAAATCTCGCTGGTGTTCAGGGGTGAAGCCCAGGCATTGGAAGGGGTACCCAGTGATCAGTCCCGCAGAAGGCTCATTCTCAACCGTCACTGCCCAGAACTTTAACCTGTGTTCAGCATAGGCATCTAGGAACCTGGTAGGAGAAAGGGCATGAGCAATCATGGCCAAGAAAGTAAACCAAGACCCTAGGGAATAGGAACCCTAATGGAGTAGGGGAAACTGACAGGCCTGAGTCTAAAAGGCCCAGAAGGTAGGAAGATAAGCTGAGGAGAGTCAGATCTGGAAGTGGAAGCAGGTAGAATTGGAACATAGACAAAGGGGAGGGGGGGTCCAGGCTCCATGGCCTTGATGATCCCTTACTTGACAAAGTACTTGGCCCAGGTCTGGTGGTAGATATCCCCTGGGTGACCCTTGAGTGAACCCTTCCCATTCACTGCCCCATTGGTCTTGAGCCAAGTGGGTGATGTCCAGGGACTGGCGAAGAGTGAGACAGGGCGATGGGCCAACTGCAGGGCTTGGTGAATCAAGGGTATCTAAAGACAAAGGTAGTGAGGAGAGAGACACCCAGAGCTGGAACACAGACAGACTAGCCCAACCAGTGCATCAGGTCCAGCTGTCAGCCCCCACCCTCCCACCCCTAGGACAAAACAGACAGCAGGGGAAGGTTCTGTGTCTGTCTGCAGATAGCCCTAGCTGGACCTTCTCAACTCTCAGCCATTAATGCATCATTAGGGGCTGAGGCAGTGAAGATGCCCACCTTGAGTTTGATATCTTCTTCTGCAAGGCTAAAGTTGTGCAACTGGAAGTCATCTGGGGTGTCAGCATAGGTGTAGGTGCGAATGGAAAAGTCACAACTGGCCATAGGTACCCGGATGATATTATATTCAATTCCTACAGAAAAGGATAACCAAGATAAGGGAGTTGGAATCTTGGAATCAATAGGGCCAAAGGGAACTTGCACCCCTAGATTGGGAACCTCAGAGGCCAGCACTTGGGTGAAGCTCATGTCCTAAGGCTGAGGTCCCCAGGCATTTAGCAGAAGATTAACATGGCAATCATTTCCATGAAGAGAGGAACCAACTATTAGGGAAGGGTGAAAAAGTACAAGGAAAACTCAAATGTCAATTGCATGATGTCCACTTACCCCTCACACACCCCCAACACCCACTTTACCTTCTGTTGAGAAGTAAGATTTGAGCAGCAAACTCTGGGCAGAGGGTGACAGGGCAAGTATGTTCAGAGCAGCAGCATCTGTCATGGCCCCTCCAAACCCTTTCACTTTCTGGAACTTCTCTTCAGGCTTCAGGGTCAGTAGCAGCCCTAAGGACACCCATAGGGAAGAAGGGTTGTCAGTCACAGGAGAAAAACTTGGTAGTGAGCACCATTATGACTTAGCTCCAGATAGTCCCAGCTTGGCTTGGGGATGAGGGGCATATTAATTACCTGTGCCCGTGTGATTGGCCTGGATGGTCCCTATACTCAGCTCCATCCGACGTCCACTACGTGTACTCTCATAGCGACTGAAGGTACCAAGGGCAGGGAAGGTCAAAGGGTCAAGAGAGTCACAGTACGTGGCATTGCAGACACAGACCACCGAGCTATAGCCGAAGCTTTTAGGGATGCAGGGGCGGGCACCTAGAAGGGAGGGGCACAAGCAGAGGCAAGGGCCAAAGGAGGCGGATGAGGAGAATGGATATGCTGGCTAAGAAACTAACGTCAGTTTTAAAGCTCCCCTCACTGTACCCCAATCTCATCATTCAAAAGAGTTTATTAAGCACCTACTGAAAGTCTACCACCTACATACTAGAAGGCTACCAAGGGACCATAAGGCTGACAGAGCCTCAGTGCCATCCTCCCCTCTTTGATTCACTTACCTGATGCCCAGGACACTGCCTGAAGGAGAAGCAATCCTGTGAGGCTGACAGCCATAATGGCTACCCTGCCTGGGTGTTTTGGACAGGCCTGAGAACAGAAGGAGAAATGGCTGAAGACAAGCCCCTCTCTTCCCCTCAACCCCTCTCCAGAGTTTGGCTGCGTGGGTGCCCGCAGCCTATTCTCCTACCTTTTTTAAGGAGGGTACAAGGCCCATAGACACCTGGGTGCAGCCCTTCCTGCAATCCCTCTGCTAGTGACAGCTTTTTGCCCACCAAAAACAAGGACTGTCTTCACCCTCTTCCCACCCATTTCTACCTCAACCCCTCCCTCCGTCTATGTTTTTTTCTGATACTCATGATGGCCTGGGTTCAAAGAGAGTCTGCCATTCATTGAATTCTACAGCCTTGACGGCCAGGATTTCAGAATCAGCATGACAAGGTCAACTGGGACCCAAGGCCACTTACCTCTCTAAAAGGACTTGAAAACTCCATCACCTCACAGTCACTGGAGTTCCAGAGGGATGGAGGAGCCACTAAATAAAAACAAGGATGCAGATTATCTACTGCAGCTACACGAACCAGGCTAGCCCTGCGGGTTAATTCCGGCAACGTGAAGTGAATGGGTCATGTGATGACTAAGGGAGAGTCACATGACACAGGAAATGAGGCAATCGCAGCCATATTTGTAATGGGCAGTGGACTTCTGGACTGTTGAGATTATACACCTTATAAAACTCGGGAAGGTATGAGTGGATGACAACTTCGAGAACAGCCTAGAATAAAGATTTCAGTGGAGAACTGGGTAATGGATCCCAAATACCAGAGTAGGGAGACTGCAACAGGCACATCTTGAGAAAGATTTGGAAGTGATGCTGATAAGGCTTGGGGATGTAGCTCAGTAATAGTGATTGCCTAGCATGTGGAAGACCCTGGGTCTTCCAGTATATCCATCCACCAACACACCGCACACACACAGTAATAATAAAATTATTCTAGTAAAAAGAGGCTTGGACTGGGGTTGTTACTCAGTGGTAGCTCAGTGGTAGAGCACTTACCTAGCATGTGTGAGGCACTGAGTTCAATTCTCAGCACCACTTATAAATAATGAATAAAATAAAGGTCCATCAACAACTAAAAATATACATAAATAATTTTTTTTAAAAAGAGGCTCATACCTGTAATCCCAGCAATACAGAAGGTAGAGGTAGGAGGATCACAAGTTCCAAGCCAGCCTCAACAATGCAGTGAGTCCCTGTCTCAAAATAAAAAAGGAGTGGGAATATAGTTCAATGGTAAAGCACCCCTGGGTTCAATTCCCGATGCACCCTCAGGAAAATTAATTAAAATTAAAATAAATAAAATATGAAAAGGATGGGATGAAGCTCAGTGGTGGTACAACACCCCTGGATTAAATCCCCAGTACTGCCAAAAAAAAAAAAAAATTAAATAGAACAAAAAGAGGTTCAATGTGCAAAATATTGAAGCTATGTTGATGTTCAATATAGCTTTTGCCCCAAAGTGCCCCATGAGACACCAAAGTCAGACACAGAGATCTCTACAAAGACAGAAATGGTAACAAATTTGTTTGGAGAGTTCCCCCAGATGAAGAGGGACTCCTTCTGCGTAGGAATTTATCCTAAAAGTCTTCATGGAGAAGCTAAGGGGAGTCATTAACCAGTGAAGTGCAGGGAGTAGGACCTAGCACTTGGGTGGCATGACAGGGAGGGAGTGGTTGACACTGCACCTTTCATGTCTTCCCTTCTTCCATCATCAGATGCAGATTATAATAACTGCTCTTCCTTTCTATAGGACTGGGAGGTTAGTAAAGTAGTTCAGAAACTGGAAAGTGCTATACAAAGTCGCAGCCAGGCACAGTGGTACACACCTGTAATCTCAGTGACTTGGGAGTCTGAGGCAGGAAATTCAAGGGCAGTCTCAGCAACTTAGCAAAACCCTATCTCACAATTTAAAAATAAAATACAAAAATGGGCTGGGGATGTGGCTCAGTGTTTAAGCATCCCTTGGTTCTATCCCTGGTGCCAAAAAAGAAAAAAAAAGTGTATCGGGGATAGAAGAAGGGGGCTATCCCCGATGTTGCCTCATGAACCCCATCAAATGAGTTTAGTGGGAGTGACACACATAATACGACCTGACTAACCCCAGCTCTCTGAGTTTCCTCATCTATAAAATGGAGGCAATACCACAGTCTCAGGGTCATTTCTAAAGTCAGTGAGATAAGTACAGTGCCTGGGGCTTAGTAGGTACTGAGAACTACTTATTTATTGTATGAGTGTTTTTT
Source organism: Glaucomys volans (assembly GCA_020662805.1). Lineage (NCBI taxonomy): Eukaryota > Metazoa > Chordata > Mammalia > Rodentia > Sciuridae > Glaucomys > Glaucomys volans. Next base: position 8,655 of record JAJEJO010039313.1, read on the forward strand.
GTTTTTTGAATTATCTCACTGAAGCCTTTTGAAGGCTGATTATTTCTTCTCCTAGGTCCCTGTATATGTAAGTATAGTTCTGTGAGATGATCAGGGTTTACATTCTGGCCCTGCCATGAATACTGGCTGTTTGACCCTCTACTTAGTCACCTTAAACCTGTTTCTCATCTATAAATGGGGAGTGATAACTCCTGCTTGATAGGATTATTGTGAAGTTTAAATGTGATAATATATACCTAGTACACTGCTTGGCACGAAATGTTGTAACAAGGCAGGCCTGTGTTTGTGGAGGGAACTCGAGTTCCTTGAAGGAAATGTCTTACTCATTCTAGGTGGCCTCATATTCTTGTAGACGGCCTGGCACAGGGATAGTTGCCAAGTTCCTGAATTGAACTGAACTACCTGAGTGACTATGGCAGTATCCACCTCTTTTAGACTTCCTGTTTTTCCAGGAAGTGTTGCTCAGAACTGGTTCTCAGGAGGGCAGGTACCTTCCTTCCTTCCAGTTTATTCATTCCACAAAAGAGAAAAAAAAATATTTTTTTTGCTAATTTTACACATGATCATCAAGCATGCTACCCATGAACTATAATCCCCAGTCCCATTGCACGCATATTTTTTTGCACGCATATTTTTTTAAGTTCATTCTCCATCTGCTCTTGTCTGTCCAGTTGGGTTTAGAGTCCCCTCCCCTGCCTACAAGCCAAGTTTGTCTTTTGTTTCCTTCTCCTTCTCTTCCTCCTCCTTCTCCTCCTCTTCTTCCTTTTTGAACCCAGGGAATTGAACCTAGAGGCACTTGGTCACTGAGCTACATTCCCATCTTATTTATTTTATTTATAAATTTTGAGTCAGGGTCTTGCTGAGTTGCCCAGGCTGACCTCGAGTTTGTGATCTTCCTGTCTCAGTTTCCCTAGCATCTGGGATTATAGACAGGAGCTCCTGTGCTTCAGGAGTATTTCTTCTTATCATCCTTACAAATTGTGAACTTTTCCCAGGGTAACAACACCACATCTTTCAATTCAAATTTCTCTCATAATGTGATTTGTCCTTGAGGCTTTCTTTCTTTTGGGGGGGGGGGTACTGGGGATTGAACTCAGGGGCACTCAACCACTGAACCACATCCCCAGCCCTATTTTGTGTTTTATTTAGAGACAGGGACTCACTGAGTTGCTTAGCACCTCACCATTGCTGAGACTGGCTTTGAACTCTCCATCTCCTGCCTCAGCATCCTTAGCTGCTGGGATTACAGGCATGCACCACCACACCCCAGCTGAGGCTTTCTTGTATTATTTTCCTGGAACTGAGGATTGAAGCCAGGGGTACTCTACCACCGAGCAATATCCAGTCCTTTTTCTTTGGTACCATGATTGAACCCAGGGTCTAAGTAGCTACTGAGACATATCCCCAGCCCTTTTTAAAATTTTTTTTTAATTTTGAGACAAGATCTCACTAAGTTGCTCACAGCCTTGGTGATGTTGTAATTGCTGAGGCCAGGTTTGAACTCTCAATCCTCCTGCCTCAGTCTCCCAGGCTGCTAAGATTACAGGCATGTACCACCATGCCTGGCCCTTTTTATTTTTTATTTTGAGACGGGGTCAAGTTCCTCAGGCTGATCTTGAACTCACAATCCTCCTGTCCCAGCCTCCTAAGTAGCTGGGATTACAGTTCTATTTTATTTCCTAAGTAAAGATAGTTATAATATGGACTGTTAAACAAAATCATGGGAGGCTGTTGTTGTTTTGGACTGGAGTCCTTGGAGTAGGCCCCAACAGACTAGACCAAGCCAAAATGGATTCATTCATGCTAAATGCCACACAATCAAAATGAACCGTCAAGGGAGATAGATCCCAAAACACAGGAGATTTCAGCGTAGAGTTACAAAATAAGGACTTTAACCCACAAAAAGTAGCCTCTTCTTAACAACTCTGTCTCTGTTCAGATGGTTGTTGTCTTGTCCCCACCTTACAAATCCCACTGTTGTACAGTTGCCTAGTTAGGGCTCTCATTCTGTTTTGTAGATTGGCGGCTGCTTTCATTATAAATCACTCACAAAAGCCAACTAAATCTACAAGTAAATTTGTGGTAATTTTTAATTTCTTCTTCTTCTTCTTTTTTTTTTTTTTCCAGTCCTGGGAATGTAACGCAGGGGTGCTTTGCCACTGAGCCACATCCCCAGCCCTTTTTTGTATTTTATTTAGAGACAGGAGTCTTGCTAAATTGCTTAGGATCTCGCTAAATTGCTGAGACTGGCTTTGGACTCGTGATCCTCCTGCCTCAGCATCACAAGCCACTAGGATTGCAGGTATGCACCACCATGCCTGGCTCTCAGCCCTTTTTTGTTTTTATTTATTAATTTTGGGGGGTTCCAGGAATTGAACTGGGACACGTGACCACGGAGCCACATTCCCAGCCTGATTTTGTATTTTATTTAGAGACAGGGTCTCACTGAGCTGCTTAGTACCTCATCATTACTGAGGCTGGCTTTGAACTCATGATCCTCCTGTCTCAGTCTCCTTCTTAATTTTTTTTTAATTTTGAGATTGGGTCTCACTAAATTGCAGAGGCTGTCTTCAAACTTGTACCCTCCTACCTCAGCCTTCCAAGTAGCTGGGATTATAGGCATACACCACCATGCCCATGCCTCAAGGACAAATTTGTAATTTTGTCTTTTGATGAATACTGTGTGTTTTATTTAGTACTCCTTCTCCCTAATGATCTCCTAAATGATTGGAGTTTTTCTAAAGAATGAATACAAAATTTTTCTACATGTGAAGCCCTAGGTTTGATCCCCAGAACTACAAAAAGAAAACATACAAAAAACCTTTTCTACAATGTTATATAATACAATTCTCTTGATTTATGTTTGATTTTATAATTGTATATATTGTTGAGATGAGCACTTCAAGGTCAAGTAAATGAGGGACAATCCTTCCTGTGCAGGAATGTTCTGCATATTCTAGAAAACCTTTCCTGACCTCCATCTGCTAAATTCTCGAGAGCTCCTAATCGGCCTCAGCTAAGGAAGCCCACACAAATTTCCAAAATTCCCCCTAGGGGGCGTCTGAGAACCACGGCCGGAGGCGCCTCTCCTCAAACACCTAGGCCTCGCTGCGGTGGCAACTAGGGGCATACTAAGTGGCCGTGGTTCTCTTTTTCCTTTGTACAACGCTTTAAAAAGACAGGTAGGGGTTTGGGAGTGTAACTCTGTGTGGTAAACGTGTGCCTAGTATGCATGAGGCCCTGGCTTCAATCCCCAGCACCCCTCCCCCCAAAAAAAAGAAAAAAGACAGCTAGGGCTCATAGAGTTCTGCCCTGGGTTTAACCAGAGCACTGACAAATTTTTAATTAAACACTAAGGAAGGACAACTGAGAAATGAATAGAAATGAAAAGCATAAGTACAAAAATAATTTGGGCAGGTCATGGCACACGCCTGAAATCCCAGCAATTCAGGAGGCTGAGGTAAGAGGACTGCACTTTTTTTTTTTTTTTTTTTTTTTTTTTGGTACTGGGGATTGAACCCAGGGGCACTCCACCACTGCTCCACGTCCCCAGCCCTATTTTGTATTTTATTTAGAGACAGAGTCTCACTGAGTTGCTTAGGGCCTCGCTAAATTGCTGAGGCTGGCTTTGAACTCGTGATCCTCCTGCCTCAGCCTCCCAAATGCTGGGATTACAGGCGCGCACCACTGCGCCCAGCGGAGGATTGCATTTTTGACACCATCCTCAGCAGCTTAGTAAGACCCTGTCTCAAAATTTTAAAAAGTTGTGGATGTAGCTCAGTGGTAAAGTGCCCTTGCTTCAATTCCCGTTACCAAAACATAACAACAACAATAAAATAGTTTGGCTGACCTAACCAAGGAGTTCCAGCCAGGCCAGTCCTGGTACAAAGGAGTCATCTGTCCAAGATCTCTACCTCCAATCTTGCTCCCTCTGGCCACCACAATTTCTCACTTGTCCCCTTTAGAAGAACCAATGTGGAAGGGTGTTTTAATTGGGACGCTAGAATGACTAGATGTAGAATTTAAATCTTTGCCCCATTACTTATTAGATGTGAGTTTCCTAGTTCTCAAGCCTCTTACCTCAAGGGTTGTCATGAGGATTAAATGAAACAATGCATGTGATATTGTGTATAGCCAAATGCCTTGGTCAAGTTGCCACACCAGATGAGTCCTCTCTCATACTTCTTACACTCTACAAGCAGACCACCTAGACCCCCTCCCCTCCAGAAGGGATCTTGCCAAGGTCACCAAGGATTTATTCCTTGATAATGTTCAGCCCTTGTTTGACCTAACCTTTTAACTCAGTTGACACTTGACTTCTCCCTTCTAAGAGCGCTCTCTAGTTTTCATGACTCCTCATTATGTGGGCTTAGATTTCCTCCCACTTCTCCAGCTGTTCTTTCTCCTTTGCAGGCTTCACCTCCTCCTTCTGTTTGTGCATGTTACTTGGGGTTTTGTCCTAGGTCTTCTTTTCTCACAAGTTATGCTCTCTCCAGAGAGGTAACCAACCACATAGTTTATAGTTGATTTTGGTTCCAAAATCTCCGCCTCCAATCCCGATCTCTTTCCTGGGATTGACTCTGTATGTGAGTTGGCCTTCCAGACCTCTCCCTTGGCATCTCTCAGACACCTCAGCATGAACTCATCACCACCAACCAAACCCGCTCTTCCTTCTGTGTTCTTTCTCCACAGAATCCCTTCCTTCCAGAAAATGGAAATCATCCTTTTTTTTTTTTTAGCTGTTGATGAATTTTTATTTTATTTATTTATATGTGGGGCTGATAGTTGAACCCAGTGCCTCACACGTTTTAGGCAAGCACTCTACCACTGAGTCACAACTCCAGCCCTGGAACTCATCCTGACTTTGCCCCCTTCCTATATCCTCCTCCCATTATTTTTTCCTTAGAATTCTGAAGCATCTTTCTTACCCTTGACCTCTACTTTTCTCCTCCAATCCATTCTCCAGACGAACTGGATGGGCTGGGGATGTAGCTCAGGGTAACGGGTGGGGAAAAGAGTGAGAAAACAAGAGAACAGAGAGAACAGAGGAAAGGAGGGAAGAAAGAGGAATAAAAGAAGTAAGGAAAGGAGGGGAGGGGAAGAAGGAGGAGAGACAAGGAGGAGAAAGTAGGAGGCGAGGAAGGAGAGGATGAAGAAAAATTGAAGGAAATAACTAAAACAAATTCTGAGGCTACGATTTTCTCTTCTAAAACCCTTTGCTCCACACTGCCTTAAGAGGGCTGATGGGAGACTGGGTGCCATGGCACATGCTGTAATCCCAGTGGCCCCAGAGGTTGAGGCAAGAGGACCACAAGTTCAGAGCCAGCCTCAGCAACTTAGTGAGGCCTTAAGCAACTTTGAGAGAGCCTCTCTCAAAAAAATAAAATAAAAAGGGCTGGGGATGTGGGTCAGTGGTAAAGCACCCCTGAGTTTAATCCTCAATCCTCATTTTGGTATTGGGTTCAATCCCCAGTTACAAAAACAAACAAACAAACAAAAAAGCCTTCTGGGAGCTGGCATCTCTGTCCCACCCTTGTTTCTCACCTCATCACTTACACTATATGCTCCAGTCCCCTTATCTTCCATCAAGAGGCCACATTACATTTTGTCTGCTGTTTCCTCTGACCTGAACATTTTATTCTTCCTCCATATTTGGTGGGGGGCATGCCAGGGATTGAACCCAGGGGTGCTTAACCATTGAGTCATATCCCCAGCCCTATTTAATTTTTTTTTAAATTGTGAGACAGGATCTCGCTAAGTCCTTAGGGCCTCACTAAATTGCTAAGGTTGGTCTCAAACTTGCAATCCTCCTACCTTGAGGCTCTGGAATGACAGGCTTGCACCACTGCACTCAGCCCTTCCTCCCTTTTGAAAAAAATGAATGACTATTCATCGTTAAGTCCTCAGCCTTACTAGCACTGTTATCATCCCATTTTCCTCACACCTCTGACTGAGTTAGGCACCCTTGCTATGCACTCTCCAATTCAAATGCTGAACAAACATTAATTGCATATCTACTTATGTGCCCAACATGGTTTGAGATTCTGAGGATATGGCAATGAATAAAATGACAACCTTCCTGGCCTTATGGAGTTTATATTCTAGTGGAGGCAGTAACACACATGCATGCCCGCGCGCGCGCACACACACACACACACACACACACAATTTAGGTAGTAATAGGAGTAAAAATAAATTGAAGAAGAGGTTGTAGTTGTGTAACTAAGAGGGATAATGGTAAAAAGTGAGTTCGGGGCTGGGGTTGTGGCTCAGTGGTAGAGCACTTTGCCTTGCATGGGTGAGGCCCTGGGTTCGATTCTCAGCACCACATCAATAAATAAAGGCATTGAGTCCATCTACAACTAAGAAAAAAAAAAGTTTTAGGCACTTGCTAGTCCCTTTAAAAAAAAAAAGTGAGTTCGTAGAAGCAGGGAAGTCAGATTCTGTAGGGACTTGGTGCCCCAGCAGAGTTTCAATTCTGTTTTTTGTTTGGTTTGGTTTGGTTTGGTTTGGTATTGAGGATTGAACCCAGGGGTGCTTTACCACTGAGCTGCATCTTTCCTGCATTTTATTATTTATTTAGAAGCACTGAGGTTCTTGCTAAGTTGCCCAGGCTGGCCTCTGCCTCTGGAGTTGTTGGGATTACAGGTGTGCACCACCCAGCTGGTTCAATTCTGTTCTATGTTGGAAATTCACGGAAGAGATTGGTGCAGGGAAGTGACAAGATCAGATGTATGTTTTTAAAAGATTATTTTGGCTGCTGTGTAGAAACCAGACAGTAGGGGGCAAGTGCAGAGGAAGACCAGCCATTCACCTGCCATTCACTTGCCTCTGGTTCTCCATCCTTTCTCTCTGAATCCTAGCAAAGGCTCTTCCTTCAGCATGCACCCCGCTTCCACTACACTTAGCCTCCGTTATGCCTGTTCTTTTAGAACTCAGCTAGCTCCAATGTTACTTTCTCCAAGAAATTCTGCTGTACCTTCCCATCTCTCCTGTAACACCTGCTCATAGCCTTCACATCTCCTTTGTTGTTCTTACCACAGTTGTAATCAATTGTACAAAAGATTTAATATCAGGTATAGCGCCCAGCTCATAAAAGAATGGCATACTAGCCGGGTGTGGTGGCGCACGCTGTAATCCAAGCGACTTGGGAGGCTGAGTCAGGAGTTCAAAGCCAGCCTCAGCAACTTAGCGAGGCCCTAAGCAACTCAATGAGACCCTGTCTCTAAATAAAATACAAAATAGGGTTGGGGATGTGGTTCAGTGGCCGAGTGTCCCTGAGTTCAATCCCTGGTTCAAAAAAAAAAAAAAAAAAAAAAAAGAACGGCATACTAATTCGTCTGTCCACTTATCTGTCGGTGTATAAGCCCGGTGGAGTACCTAGATCAGTCTGTCCTTGCTCCCTGCTCCCCACTGCATAGCACAACTCCTGGTCCCACATTCATCGAACGTTTGTCGAATGACTGAAGAATTCATAATATATAACCTTCTTCCCACTACCCCTCAAAAGGCACGAAGATGGAAGGATTTGAATGTTTTGTCATTTCTTCCTTATTTATAAAAAACACCTATCTCTGCAATTAATAATAACAATGATGATGAAAAAGTTAAGCCCAAACGCAGGAAAGGCAGTTAAAATCCAAAGGCTGCAACATCTATCTATTCGCTTACTATTGGCAAAGAGAAACAGCAGCCCCAACCGGAGGCGAAGGGCAATATCACTGCAGCCTACAGAGGCGAAGGAGATGCGCAGTCGCGGGACTACCAGAAGGGCGGGGCGGGGCGGGGCGGGGCGGGGCGGGGCAGGGGCTGCTCAGAAAGGAGATTGGTGATCGCCCGGAGGCGGAACTCTGAACCCTTTCCCACTTTTAATTGGCTTTTTCTTGGGACGGACAATTTTAACTGACCAACCATAGCCCAGATACGCGGCAAGGGTATTCATGATTTACATCGACTGAAACATTGCGCGGAAAGGGAGAATCACGCATGCGCGGCGACGTCCATCTGTCAACGGGCAGGTTAAGGGTGGGGCAGATTGAATTCCCACTGAATCCCCCTCACCCAAGCTGAGCAAGGTTTCTGAGTTTACTCCTTAGGGAGCCTGAGGACAGGGAACATCCAGTACCCTGAAGCTTTCCCGGCGAGAACCCCAATGTCCACCTCCTCCTGCCTCATTTTGTGCTGGCGGTGCCTCAGCCCTTACCGAGGCTGTATTGTTATTACTGTGAATTATTCAAGAAGCTTTGCAGTTTGACACTATCTCTGGGTAGTGCCGCCCCATCCTCCTTCCCTTTCCTAGAGGCCACCATGTTACCCCCACAATCAGGGTGTGAAGCTGTCTACAAGGCCCCCAACTCTGCCACTTTAGTAATTTAACGAGTGAAGACCTACTATGTGTTGGATCTAGTGCAACGAGCAAGTCTCTGCTCTTGAGCATTTATATTCTTTTTCTTTTTTTTCTTTTGGTACTGGTGATTGAACCCAGGGTTGCTCTACAGCTGAGCTACATCCCCAGTCCTTTTTAATTTTGAGACACGGCCTTTCCAAATTGCTGAGGCTAGTCTAGAATCTGATACTCCTGCCTGAAGGGTTATGGAAAATAATATTCCTATGAAATAACTCCCCAAGAAAATTGAAGGGACGGTGTGGCTCGAGAAATGGGAAAGGAAACTGGTCAACCATTAAACCTCTCCTAGTGCATTCCTGATAACAATGGGCCCTGGGGGAAAGAGGCAGATGCTGAATGCTGGGCCCTAAACCATGGCCTTCCCCCATGGCTAATCAGTCCTAAACGGAAGCACAGCTAACACCAATGGGCAAGATTCGAGGTACTCATCCCTGGGATCTGTACTCTTATCTCCCCAGACAATGAGTTTCAACCTTTTACAACTGCCTTCCTAAATTAAGGTTTTAACCTGTTCAACTAGCCCCTGACTGTCAAGACTGTTCCCAGTGATGACATCATTGTACCCTATAAAACCAAAATCTCCTCTATAACTGAGGGCCATTTTCCCTTCCGGAAAGTGGATTGGAATGACACCCGAATCTGTGAAGGAATAAAAGCTTCTCTGAATCCGTGGAGGTCTGCCTCCTGTTTTCCTTTTTGCGCTTATACTGCCTCTGTCTTCCTAGTTGTTAGGGTTACAGGTGTGTACCACCCTGTGCCTCGCTGGGAGTTCATATTCTCTGGAGTGATGCAAACAAATAAGAAAGATAATTTTATTTCACTTTAGTGACCTAATTGGCTTTATTTCAGTTCTAGAATCAACACTTCATTCCATAAAATAGAGATTCCAAGATAATTTTAATGATAAATCTTATGCTCAAAACAAGATGGCAGGGCTGAGGGTATAAGGTAGAGTTTTGACTCCTATTCCTGAGACCCTGGGTTCCATCTCCAGCACAACAAAGCAATAACAAGATGACTACTGATTAGATTGGGGTGGTATGCTCACTGAGGTGTGTGGAACTAAGACCTGAATTAGTTGGAGGCTCCAGACAGTGGAGAGTGGGGAAGTTGAGCATCTTATGCTGGGGAAAGAACAGGTTCCTGGTCCTTGGAGGCATTTTGGCTGAAGTAGAGAGTGGGCCAGGTTGTGCTTGACCACAGCCTCAGTAAGGAGTTTGGAGATTATTGTAAATAATTTATTAGCCAATAGATATAGGAAGAGACTTGATATGACATGATTTATCATCACTTTGATAAAGAGTAGAAATAGATTGATTCAGAGTGGTTGTGGCCCAAACTAGCTGGGGAGAGAGACTTGGATGAATTTGGTGTGTTGGATGAAGTAGTCAGGATGATTCCTAAGCTTTAGGAATGTGCAGTTGGGCAATGTTAGGGCCGTTTATTGAGATGAAAATAGAACAGGTGTTGAGGGGCAGTACTCAGAATTCTGTTGTATTCCAGTAAGAGATGTCAAGTTGGAGGTAGGAGCTCACAGAGGTCAAAGCTAGAGTTACACGTTAACATATACACGGTATGGACCTTAGTAGGGATAGTTACAGAAAAAGGGAGGTAGAAGAGAGGGTTTGAGGGTTCCAGAGAGAGTCCTGGGGCCATCTGTGTTCAGCAGTTCAGCAGAGATATAAAAGCTACCCAGAGGGTAAACTAGGAGGAAAAATAGGAGAGTGTGATGTTTTCAAAGAATTTCAAGAAGAAAAATGCTGATTATCTGGGTTAGCTGCTGCTTAAAGAGGCAGAGAAACGAAAACTTTATCAAGAGCAGTGGCTAACCTGGGTGCAGTGGCTCTCCCAGCTACTCAGGAGGCTGAAACAAGGGATTGCCAAGTTCAAGAACAGCCTCAGCAACTTAGCAACACCTTTAGCAACTTAATGAGACAAAAAACAAATAAACAAAAAAACAAACTGGGGATGTAGCTCAATGGTAAAGTGTCCTTGGGTTCAATTCTCAGTACCAAAAAACAAAAAATAAAAAAGGCTGAGGCTGGGGATGTAGCTCAGTGATAAAGCTCTCCTGGTCTAATGCCCTATAAAGTGGCGAGAGCAGGAAACAGTAACTGGGGAGAGGTAGGGAAAGTAGCCTGATGGAAGTAAATAAGGAGAGAATGAATCGTGGCATAAGCTTGTAATCCCAACAACTTGGGAGACTGAGGCAGGAGAATTCCAAGTCTGAGATCAACCTCATCAATTTAGCAAGTCCCTGTCTCAAAATTAAAAAAAAAAAAAAAAGAAAGAAAGAAAAAAAGGGCTGGGAGTGTAGCTCAGTGCTCCCCTGGTTTCAATCCCTAGTATAAAAAAAAAAAAAAAAAAAGAAAGAAAGAAAGAAAGAAAGAAAGAAAGAAAGAAAGAAAGAAAGAGAAAGAAAGGAAGGAAGGAAAAGAAAGACACCATTTTACTATCAAAATGAGCAGAGATACAATGTGGTTTTTCGAAATAGCCTTGAATTTTCTTAAATATGAGATACCAGGGCAAATTTCACTGGTGATTAAAGAAGTCTAGGAAAAGATGGGCACGGTGGCATGGCATATGCCTATAATGCCTGCTACTCCAGAGGCAGGTAGGAGAATTACAAGTTTGTTGCCAGGCTCAGGAACTTAAAAAAAAAAAAAAAAAAAAAAAAGTCCAAAAGAGATGGGGGTACTTGAAATTTATTGAAGGCTTACTTTGTGTGTTAAGAGCTTTACAAACATTCATCTTCACAATGTTTTACGGATCAGGCAATTGAGGTTAAGTAACTTGCCCAAGGTCATGCAGTTAGAGGTGGCAGAGCTGAGAGGTCACCCAGATTTCTGGCTCTTCACGCCTACCTCGCCACCCCATTGCACAGGCACAAATTCCCCTCTACCTAACCACGCAGGACACATTTTATTTCCCTGACCAGAGTGCTCCTGAGAATCAGAGTTAACTCTTGAGCTGGGGGGAGTTTATTCATTTTCCTCTTCCAATGCTGTAAGCGGGGACATCCCCTGATGGCCTGAATACCCATGCAGCACAGGACAGAAGCTCTCCCAGTCCAAAGGGGCAGAGGCAAGCAGCAGGAGCCCCAGAGGCAGAGGGAAAGAGACACTTTTGGGGATACATAGCAGAGTTGGTTTTTTTGTTTTGTTTTTTGTGCCAGCCAATGCAAGGGGGTGCTGGGGCTGCTGGTCCCAACCAGCCGGTGCCTGTGGCCCCCAGTATTCATCTGGATCTGTTCTGTATGACAGGAAACCCAGGTCAGAGCCCGGTCTCCCTGCTGCCCCCATTGAGGCTGAGGCTGTGGGGACGCGTTCCACGCTCCAGCCGCCGGCCAGACAGCAGGCGCCGCAGAGAGGAGCCAGAGCTCAGATCACCACAGCTGCGAAGGTGGAGGCTCTCTCTGCCTGGCCGGCCCCATGGGCTTCGGGGCACCTGGAGAGGGACACAGGACAGGGCATCAGTATGGGATCAACCCGATGCTTCAGGCTTTTCCAGGGATCTTTCCTGGCTCCCCTAATGCTTACCTGCTTATGTCCATGGGCTCCAGTGCCAGTGGGGTCTGGGGATTTCCTGGACATCTGGAGGAAACGAGTGACCAGGCCCCGGCCTGGCCAACTTCCTTTCAGGTCCCCCAGGGAGTGGGCAGGTGCAGGGCCTGAGGGCAGGGGAACCTTCTGGAAGGTGGGCACAGGGCGCCGTTTCTCAGCTGAGCGGGCACGCAGCAACTTGGGGGAAGGGCAGCGGGCTAGGCGGAAGAGGCAGGCTTCAGAGCAGAGCCCTGCAGAGAGGAGAGAGGGAGAAGAGACTTGGATATGGGGGGAACAGAGAGGGCCAGGCAGTTATCCCCTAACCCTCACTTCCCAGTTGCCAACCACGCGCCTGACCTGTATCTGCAGAGGAAACAGAGGCAGCTTCTTCCTCAAGCACTTTGGTATAAAGGTCCCTGAAGTCAGCTGGGGGAGACAAGGAGTAAATGAGAGTGCTTTGTGGATACACCCACCATTTGTCCACTCTCCTATGAGAACTCAAGCCCAGAGAGCTTTCACGGCTCCCACCTCTATCTCCGACCAAGAGATCATCATCTCTGCCCACTTCCGCAAGAAACTAGATGGGATTGCACACAAAGACAGGGAATATATGGCTGTCATTCAAGGCTGCAGTCTTTCCAGCTCCTAGGACTTCATAGTAGTGTCGAGTTGTTCCTGAGCCAGTGCTGTTCACTGCATTATCTGCCTCCTGAGAACTAACTAGGCCTAGCCCTGCTTAGCTTCCCAGCTTAGACAAGAGTGAGCACCTTCAGTGTGGCATGGTCATAGACTACTTCCTTTACCTCCTTTCTCAGCAACTCCATAGCACTTTTGGTTGAGGTACTGTTTTTACACCTGTTTTTCAGGTGAGAAACCAAGGTTTGTAGAGATTAGGTAAGTAACCCAAGCTTGGGAACCATGGAACTGGTTTTGAAAAACAAGTCCATTAATTTTTCTGCTTTTTGGCTAAGATCAAGTGTTGTATTTATTCTCATCAGTTTAATATCTGATATGTCCCCTATTTGAGGACAATATATTAAATGGACTTTTGGAGCAAGAAGATGGAATAGGCGCTTGCTCCATCCACTCCACACATGGACCTGGTATTGCAATACCTTCAGGAATGATGCACCCCCTCCAGGGAGATATAAAAAACAACAACAACAAAAACAAGTTCTAGCTGGGTGTGGTGGCATTATGTTAGCTGTAATATCAGCTACTGGGGAAGCTGAGGCAGAAGGATTAGAAGTTTGAGACTAGCTTTGGCAATTCAGCAAGACCCTATTTCAAAATAAAATTTTAAAAAGGCTGGGAATGTAGCTCAGAGGCAGAATGCTTCTGGGATCAATCCCCAGGACAAAAAAAAAAAAAAAAAAAAAAAAGTAGGGATGCTGGAGATGTAGCGGTGTGGTAGTGTGCTCACCTAGGAAGTATAAGGCCCTGGGTTGGATCCTCAGTACTGGAAGGAAGAAAAGAAAGAAAAAAAAAAAGGTCCTCTACTTTAGCCAAGAAGCTGTCCAAGCTCTGTCCCTGTCCCTGGGAAGTGAGCACTGAAGAAGTGTACTGCAGCTGGCCGGTACACGGGAATCCCACCACGTGGGAGGTTGAGGCAGGAGGATCACAAATTCAAGGCCAGCCTAGGCAATTTACTGAGACCCTGTCTCAAAATGAAAACTAAAAGGGCCGAGGGTGTAGCTCTGTGTTAAAGCACTCCTGGGTTCAATACTGACACTGAAAAAAAGTATCGCCAAGAATGAACTCATCTTTTCCTTTTCTTCAGGGGCCTCCAGTGCATCCCAAGTCCTGGTAGGCATCACTGACCCTCTAACTCCCAGAGCCTGTCCTCCCCTGAATGGAAGGGTTAGGGGGAGGGCTCACCGGTGTCGCTGGAGGTGGTGATGCCCGGGTCGCTATGGGACCGTGGCAGCAGCAGCAGTGGCGGGGGAGCCGGATGAGGAGGCCGGTGCCCGGGTGGGGTGAGGGAACCTGAGCTATCGCTGAAGCGGCGAGTGGGGGCTCGCGTGGGCGGGGCCGCGGCCGGGCGGCTGCCTCCCCGGGGGACCCGACGCCTCAGCTCAGGGAAGCAGGGTCCCACCCAGGGTGGCCAGCCCTCCAGCCTATGGCAGCTGCGGGCTGTCGTGGGGGCACCCAGTGCGGGTGGGGCCTCAGGGGCAGAGCAGGAATAGGAACGGGCAGCCCGTGGGGGCCGCCGAGGCAGGGGGCTGTCCTCGAAGGGGCCCCGCAGGCCGCAGTCCAGGCTGAGGCAGTAGCCCGCACGGCTACGCTGGATGGAGCGGAAGAGCACGTAGTCAACGGAGCGCACGGAGCCCTGCAGCTCCAGCAGGCACGAGTCCTCTGAAGGGCTAGAGCCGCCCGGGAGGTCACCGATGGCTGACAGCACCAGAGACCCACTGTCCATGGACACTGCGAGTAGCAGAAGGCACTGGATAGCCCCAGGCGTCCAGGCCCAGGCAGACGGTTCCTCTTCTCCCAAACCCAGCCTTTCAAGGGCCACTGTGCCTCCAGCTTTATCTCAGAGGAGACAGATAGGTCCAGGGTTCCAAGAAGACACAGCCCTCATTTACATCTAAATCATCGGATTAGTCAGTGTTCCTCTCCTTCTGCTCCCACCCAGCCATGATGTCCTTGGCCTCCCTACCCTTACCCACCCGTTCAGACTCTGCTTACCATCTACAATGGAGGTCACTCGCTCACAGATACAGGAGCCATCATGAAGCTGAGGATCAAACAGAGTAGCCTGCAGAAGACACAAGGGCCAAGGGTCAGCTCTTCATGCTGGCATGGCTACCTCCATGCCTGGACATAGCTCTGGGAGAAGCAGATTCCGGACCAGCTTTGTCACTTTGTACAAGTCACTTAGTTTATATGGGCCTGAGTTTCTACATCTCTACTATAGAAATAAAAGTTCTTAACCCACCCACCTCACTAGGCTCTAGGGAAGATCAAAGATGACAGTGAATATGCTAGTACTGTAATAATCATGAGAACCACTGTTATCCTTAACCAGCATTTACAACTTGCTCAGCTTTCCAGGCTCTGTTCTTGGCTTCTGAGCCCACACCAAATCCTGCTCTCACCTGGCTGTCTCCTCGTAGCCCCATGACGGCCTCATAAGAAGGGGGGCAATCAGTAGGGTACAAGGGTACTGGGCTGTCCATGGAGCCATTGTACGTGATGCTGGTAGGATGAGGAAGAGGATCAATGCCTGGAAAATATCTCCTACTCCATGAAGATCCCTCCCCACCAATCTAGGCCAAACCTCAGTCCCCTTCCTCAGTTTCCCCAGCAGGACCCCACCGGGCCTCACCTCTGTGCATCTGTTTCTGAACTGCAGGTATACTCTGGAGGATAGTAGGGTGGTGGGGGCACAGGTGGTACAAATTCCTCCAAGTCCAGCATGGTGTGTAGGAGAGGGGCTGGAGGCGAGGATGTACAGGCCAGAGGCCCCAGGGGGCCTGAGACAGAGCGCTCAGGAGCCAGCTGCTGCAGAGCAAGTAGGTCGGTGAGCCTGGTTTCTGGGAATAACCTCTTTGGTCCCCAAACTCCTCTCTACCTTGTTTTTATGGCCCTGCCCCTTTCAAGAAGCTCTACTTCAGGTTCCTCCCCCACCCACAACAAGCTCTTCCATAACCCTGCCACCACCCTGAGCCTCCACCTCTGGTTCTATTCACCCAGAAATTCCTCCTCTTTTTTCCATTTTTGTGGTACTGCTTGTAGAACCCAGAGCCTGACACGCGTTAGGCAAGAGCTCTATCACTAAGCCAGATCCCCAACCCCTTTTATTTTATTTTGGGACAAGGTCTTGCTGTGTTGCCCAGGCTAACCTTGAACTTGCGATCTTCCTGCCTCAGCCTCCCAGCTAGCTGGGACCACAGGCATGCCCAACAAAATTCCTCCTCTTTATGGCCTCATTTCCAGAATCACCACCTGTCCTCCATCACTACAGAATTGTCTACTATTTATCCGCATTTATGTCTAGGACCATTTTGGCTCCACCCCACCCAGTCTTACACTCTAAAGCCCCCTCATCTGGTCACAGGCAGGCATCAGGTACTTAACTCACTCCCTGTCATCTGTCCTCTTCACCCTCACTTTGGCATCCTAAATATACCTCCAATAGTCATCAGGCCCAGTAGGTGACCCACAGCCCCTAATACTCAGAAGCTAGACCTGTAGCCACTGCCCCATCAAGCCCAGTCCCACACATCCCTGATCCCACCATGCCTGCATGGTCCTGGCCCTAGCTCCCCATTCACCGTATGCACGAGGTCCAGAGAGAAGATTTGGATGCAGCAGACAATAGCAGAGAGAGTACAGATTATGGCGGCACAAATGGTGAGCCCACAAACGCTGAACAGCAGGTTCTGGGGAAGGGTAAAGAAAGGGGAAGGGGAGTGAGGGCTTGGGGAGGGGTAAATTCCACAAATTCTCAGGGCTGGGGATGTAGCTCAGGGGTAGAGCGTTTGACTAGCATGCTCAAGGCCGTGGGTTTGATCCTCAGCACTGAAAAACAAAAATGTCCCAACTATTTTAGCCCTGTGAGGACCTCAGGAGGCGATGCAAGGATGAGAACCAGGAATATGGTAGAAGGAGGAACCGCCAGGGCTAGAGAAGTGGGGTGGGGTGCATGCTCACCTTGAGGGCACCTCGGGCTTCTTCACAGGTGGAGTTAGGGGCAACTTTCAGTTCCTGCCCTGACTCTGGACAGGGCCGAGGTAGGGGATCAGAGGGGCAGCACACACAGACCTTTCCTTCCTGAGTAGGAGTGGGGAGGGTGAGGCAGCCTGGGTCAGGACAAACTCAGGAATCCTGCACACCTCCCCCAATCAGTTCTCTCCAGCTCTGCCTCCTCAAATCTCACCATGGAGCAGTCTCGGAAGTCCCGGGCCAGCTGAGCATTTTTACAGGAGAGAACAGAGCCAGCCATGCTCAGCATGACACAGAGCACCGAAAGCAAAGAGAAGAAGGAGATCTGGGGGAAAAAGGGTGCCAACTCAGGGCTGGGACCTTCATGAGTATCCCTCTACCACGAATGGAGCCACTCTCCTTCACCACTTCATGCCTGCCTGGCACCAACTGGAGAGCCAATTCCCTTCCTGAGGACATAAGTGGGCATCCCCTCTAGTGCTGGGCACCTGCCTCCCAGTGGGCATTGGACCCTGGCACCTACCACTAGAGTGAATGGCCGCTTCCAGGACACAATGCCAACCACCCCGGAGAACGCCAGCTGGGGACAGAGTGGGCACAGGCTCAGCCTGGCAGGGGAGGCACCTGGGTGAGCCCCTGGCCACAGGATGCACCCAGCCCTGCAAGGAGGGAAAGGACCAGGAGAGGGAGGAGAGGCGAGGATGTGGGCTTGCAGCTGGTGAGGAGGGGTGGGGCCCGAGGAGCCTCCCCCACCCAACCACTGTGCACCCAACTCACCGAGAACCCAGCCCAAGACGGGCAGGACCTCTTGATGCTCTCAGTGGTGGTGACGGAGGAGGCCACCATGCTGAAGGTTACCACCAGGATACCCAGGAGAACCTGGGCCAGCCCCAGCGTGAGAAGGGCCTGCAGCCAGGGTCGGTGGAGGCGGAGGTGGGTAAGGCCCCGAGTGCTGGGCCGGCTGGTTAGCGAGCGGCTGGAGTCACTAGGCGAGGGCATCATGCCTGCCGCCCGGTTGCTTGCGCCTCGCTCGGCCCCCCCTGGCGCTTGGGAGCATCTCAGAGGCACCCAAGGCCGGGTTCTTTCTCCTCTCCACTCCCCTCTCTCTAGAGCCCGCCCCCTGGCTGGGTCCCCTGGGACATCGCCCAGGGACGCCAGCTGCGGGGTAGCCCAAGGGAGGGGCGTCACGGAGGGACTTCGGGGTGCTCCCTTCCCACCACGGGCACAGGATGGGCACCGTGCCCGGGGCGACGATGAGGACGCGGGGGCACCAGCTCATCTCATCTCTCTAGGGAAGAGGGGTGCCGAGAAGGGCGAATTCTAAAGAGAGGAGAGGGCGGCAGTCCGGAGTCCAGGAATGGGTGGGAAGGGTAAAGGCAGGAGGGATAGAAGTCTAAAGAGGGGAGGGGTCGGCGCAGGGTGCCTCTAGAGGCGCAGTCGGTATGCCCTCAGGATGTCCAGTAGGATCGGGGCCGCCTGGTGGGGAGAGGCCGCGGTGCCGCTGCCTCCCGGGTCGCTGGTCCCGCTCCCCTCCCCACCACGCTCCGCTCCCCCAGCTCAGGCTGCAGCAGGTCGGACACTGGAGGCGGGGGATGGGGATGGGGATGGGGTTGGTGCCCGAGGAGAGGCGTGGCGGCGCCGGCGGTGCGGTGCACCCCGGGAACTGTAGTCCAGGACCAAACCCTGAGGAGGGCGGGGAAGCAGAGCAAGGCGGGGCCCAGACCCCGGCGGAGTTGCTAATGTTGTGTGCCCCACCCAGACTCCCTGGCTGCGGGCCGCAGCATTCCCGGCAGACAACGGGTTCTCCCCCCATCATTAATGGAGAGGGCTGGGGAGCAGGCTTCCTAGTGTTTCCGCGTTTCCACGCCCAGCGTGGACTACCACCCTCTTCCAGCATCAGCCACCCAGTCCCACTGTCCTGCTCCACCCACTACGACTTTCAATTAACACTCAATCTTTGTCCAACCACGTTGTTTCCACTCCAGTACCCTCCACTCTTTCGTGAGACTTAATTCCCATTAAAATTTCAGGGAACAG
The DNA here is from genome assembly GCA_020662805.1 of Glaucomys volans. Classification (NCBI taxonomy): domain Eukaryota; kingdom Metazoa; phylum Chordata; class Mammalia; order Rodentia; family Sciuridae; genus Glaucomys; species Glaucomys volans. Next base: position 27,309 of record JAJEJO010039313.1, read on the forward strand.
GTGAGTTCCAGTTCCACTTTCTTTTTATTTAAATAACCGAAGCGACAGCCTTGGCACAGCAGAGGGAAGCTGGGTTGGGGTGTGTGAGAGGTGGCAGCAGTGTGGCCTGAATGGGGGGGGGAGGGCGAACAGTGACTAGGTCACAGTGGGCTCCTAGCACCCCCAAGTCAGGTTCAGCAGTCATGGCCGTGGAATTGGGGGCACTGAGGAGAAACCATCAAGTAGTGATGCCTCTCGAGTCCCAGAGACCTCAGGGATGGGGCTATGTCAGCTCCCTCAAGTGGCAGGGCCAGGGCATCCCAGTCAGGAGTCACGGGGCCCGGAAGGCATTTTCAGCAGCCCCAGCGGCTGCATTGGCAGCTGCGGTTCGCACCGCAGGGTTGGAGAAGACACCAGCAGCAAATTCTTGCTGGGCCTTCTGAAAACTGGCACCTGTGCGACGGTACAAGGAGTGGATCTGCAAGAAGAGGGCAGAGACATTTCAGCAGTGCAGTCACTGCTGCCTTGCCCCACCTCACACCACCAGCTCTCATCAGCCGGCTATTCTTGCTTTTCCTTCTGGACTCTGGACCCTCTCTCCCAACACACACACTCGTACACACAAGACACACACACCCCAGAGGTTCTTTAGCTGACAACTGCCCCCCCCCCACATGCTCCTATTCTTCCTGTTCCAATAAGGCCAGTAGGGACCCATGATTTCACCCTCCTGGTCCCACCTTCCAAACAGCCCCTCACCCGTTTTAGCATCACAATTCCCAGCACAGCAATGCCAGTGAAGAGTAGAGCAACCAGCAGCATGAGCACAGCTACAGCTGTGTTGATCTTCAGCACCACCAGAGCCGAGATCCAGCCACTGTGGGGGAGGCATTTGCCTGTGAGGAAGGCTGCTCACATCCAGGTCTGAGTCCTCCCAGCTTCTCCACTCGGTAAGTCCTGAGCTTGTCCTATCCCCACCCCTCCCATCAGCAGTCACTCCCCTGCCAGTCTGGCAGCATGCCACCAACCACAATCCCCACTACATCCACTCTTCACAGTTTAATTCCAATTTGTGAACCATTAACTCTGCAAGTTTTTCTGAGCGTTCTCCCTCCAAACAGACCCTTCTCTATTGAGGATGTTCTCTTCTCTCTTCATTGTTACATAGGCCTCCTCCAGGGAGCTCCCTCAGATTAATCACACACAGACCTCTTCCCCTCAGTCTCCACTGGTCTAGAGTTGTCTGGGTTCTATGCTAATTATGCCCTGTCTTTCTCATTAAACTAGTACTTCCCAAGGAGGAATAATTTCCTTTTTCTGAACCACTCCTACCCCTGTGCCCAGTGCTGGCTTGGTCTAGAGGAGTGGAAGGGAGGGTAAGAGTGGTTGGCTGCCTCACAGACCTGAACCCCCAATCTGGGATGCCAATGGCCTGGAGGACAAAGAGCACATCCTGGGCGAAGAAAATGAAGAAGAAAACGAAGAAATTGAATGAACTGTCACTCCTGCAAAGAGAAAAAACAAAACAAACAAAAAAACAGGGAGGGTGGGAGAAAAATTAGGGCCAGAGAAGCTGATGTGGGGCCCATCCCAGGTCCCCAATCACCCGTTCCCCACTTACCGGAAAGCCTTATACATGGGGCGGTACCAGCAGACGAAGGAGCAGGGAGTGAAAAGGAGGACCCAGAGCAGAGAAAGCCCAAAGCCTGAGCCACTGCTGGTGTCTACACAGAAGCTGGCCAGGCAGGCGAGGAAGTTCAGGAGAAGAGCCAGAGTGCTGCCTGAGGAGCAGGGGGACAGGATGATGGACAGGTCCTTCTGAACTGCAATGAAATCTCCCTCATACACTCCCTCCCCGCAGCCCTCACCAGATGTGACAGTGTAAGGAAAGAAAGGCAGCTCCAGCTTTCATGGAATCAGTTCAACAGGGAATGGAAAAAGCAAATTTCAATCACAAGTGATCCCCTTGCAAATAATTGTGTGTGTGTGTGTGGGGGGGTGTACTGGGGACTGAACCCAGAGGTATATTCGTGCTGAGCTACAGTGGTTGAGTACTTGTCTAGAATGCATGAGGCCCTACCCCCGACACACAAAATAAATAAATAAATAAATAAATAAATAAATAAATAAAGACTAAAGTAAATAAATTTTATTTTGAGACAAAGTCTCACTGAGTTACCCAGGCTGGCCTTGAACTTGCTATTCGCCTGTCTCAGCCTCCCAAGTAGGTGGTATTACAGTTGTGCACCACAATGACTAGATCCTTTGCAAAGAATTTAAAGAATTCAGAACATATTGAGGAATGAGACTGATCAGATTATATTGTGTGAGTGTACAAAAATGGCATGACAAATTCCACTATTTTTTTTTTTTTTTTTTGGAACCAGGGATTGAACTCAGGGACACTCAGCCACTGAGCCACATCCCCAGCCCTATTTTGTATTTTATTTAGAGACAGGGTCTCACTGAGTTGCTTAGGGCCTCGCTAAGTTGCTGAGGCTGGCTTTGAACTCGCGATCCTCCTGACTCAGCCTCCCAAGCTGCTTGGATTACAGGCGTGCGCCACCACACCCGGCTTCCACTATTATGTATAATTATAATGGAAAAAAAAGTGGAGGAAAACAGAATTCAGAATACAGTCAAGCATGGTGGTACACAGACAAAATCCCACTTACTAGAGAAGCTGAGGCAAGAGAATTGAAGAGTTCAAACCTGTACAGAGTACTACAGTAAGGTCCTACTTATGCATGGGAACAAAAGAAAGGGTGAGGATGAGAAAATACATTTGCTAGCAAGCTGGTGAATAGGTCTGAGTTATACCTACAATTTTTTTAAAAAGTAACCCAGGAAGATCCTGGGAAAATTGCTTTATTAGCAAATATTGAGGCAAAGTGAAATTTCTGGTTCTTGAGTAGACTCCAGGGCTTTTAAAAGATCTATCTGTAACTTCCTCCAAAAAGGCACCTTACTACTCACACATCCAGAGGTAGTACATGGTAGATACTGTCTTCTGAAATTCTTGGGGGATCTCCATGGAGATGTCCTGGAAAAAGCAGGGCTGAACAGGGCAAAAAGAGGGTAGAGGGGGCCAATTGTTCTGTCGAGCTGGAAGGCACAAAGAGAACAGGAAGACCGCAGAAGTGAGGCAGAAACCAATGAGGAATCAATGCCACTTTCCTCCCTTCCCAAGTCCTCTCAATTCTGGGTTCAAGGAGACAAGGGGAAAATGGGGGGGAAAAAACAACATAATAGCAAATGTTTATTATTTGCAACATCTGAGCACTGTGCTAAGCACTTTGCATACAACTTTGTTTAACCCCACAACAATCCTGTCAAAGAGACACAAATGTTACTCATGTTTTACAAATAAGGAAATTGAAGCACTCAAGATTAAGGACCCAAAGGGTTGGGGGTGCAGTTCTGTGATGGGAATGCTCATCTAGAAGGCGCATGGGACTATGTTCAAGCCCCAGTATCATTAAGTAATTTGAGTATTTTGGCTAACAGGTCATAACTAATGATGTGTCCCCACACCTCAAATTCAGCAGTTTGACTATAGGGACCATGCTCTTGAGACTTTTTTTTTTTTCCCTCCTTCCAAACTGTCAGATGTTCTTCCTCACTTTACCAGGGACCCACTTACTGGCTGTGCCACCCAGGGCAACATGCTGCAGCTCTCGCTCCCTGCGGTCCAACTCCTCTGCCTTCCGATTTAGCTCCTCCTGTTTCTTTAGCAGCTCAGCTGTGGCTGCTGCAGCCGAGGCCTGCCCAACATGAGCAAGGGAGGTGTGAGTCTTGGAACCCAGGAAGGCCCTTCTTTCTGGCCCCCCCTTACATATATCTCTTTACCTGAGTGCTGTAGGAACCATAGTTCTTGGGTTCAGTGGGGCTGAGCTTTCTCGTGGGCTGTACGGAGGGAGCTGAGGGTGGAGGCAATGGTGCAGGGGCAGGAGGCTCATAGGCTGGTGATGGCTGTTAGGGAAAAGACTTTATAGATCTAGTGTTTCATAACACAGGAACCTAGAATCAACTTGAAAACCTCCAGAAGTAGAATTTATTCCCTACAACAGCAGCCCTTCTCCCAGTTGTTTGGAAGCTAGTTCCTGTGTGGAATTTATGTTGAGGAATTCTTTTATTACCTGCAGCAGCCCTGGTCACCCCTCACATCCAATTCCTTAATGAGGACTGAAGTAATTTATTTACATGTCCACCCCTTTAACAACTTTTTTGTCCTTTATTTATTTATTGCAGTACTGGGAATTGAACCCAGTGGCGCTCTACCACTGAGGTACACCCTAACCCTTTTTATTTTGAGTCAGAGTCTAAATTGCCCAGTCTGGCCTTGAATTTGTAATCCTCCTGCCTCAGCCTCCAGAGTTGCTAGGATTACAGGCATGCCCCAAGCTCCCCCTTAACTTTTTAAAGCCAGCATTTTCTATTCTAGTGGGACAAACAGGCTAGTTTTCCTCATTCCTTGTCTTCCAATTGCAGTTTTTTTCTCAACTCAACATTCCCAATCTTGATTTTCTTCAAGAAAGTCTTCCCAGAGTTTTCCCAGGACTGACTTTTAGAACTCAAACCAGATTGCCCCTTGGCCCTGGAGTCTCCAGAATTAGGCATCCTATGGCTGACTGGTGTCTCCCCAAGAGCCTAAGACGACTGTACTACTTCCTTCCTCTGCATGCATGAAATGTCCTTTGAACCTACACAGACTCCTTATCATTACTCTTCCCTTTCTTGCCCTCCTGTGCTTTCCAATTGCTCACCTCCCGGGTCTCAAAAGGGTTGTAGACGTCAAGCGTGGCATACTGAGGGCTGGGTCGGTGCTGGATCACAGCTGGGTCCTGAGGGCAGAGACTTGGGCTTAGCTGGCACTCAATGCCACCAAGGGAACTCTTCGGGACCTCTCCTATACTACCCGTGTCTCCCAGTACGGCTCCGTCGGAGGCATGCGGTTGGCCCAACACTAACTACCTTTTAAGTTCATCACCCAACATAACCAGCTTCTTACAGGGACAGGGCCTGCCTCTCACCACAAGGGCTCAGCGGTCTGAAGTCACCATCACCCCCACGTGGCGGCACTTCCCCGGACCAAATGTCACGAGTGGAAATACAAGTTAGCCAGACCCGACATAGCCAGAAAAAAAATCAACCCGACTGGTCAAAGTGGGACCAGCGCAAGTCACCTGAAAGGGGTTGTCAAGCTCGCCAGACTCGGCGAACGGGTTTCCGCAGTCTCTGCTCTGAGCCATTTTTGCAATCACGGGCTCGACCGCCCCCTGCCCTCCACGCCCCTGCCGCGGAGGTGGCGGCGGCCGAGGTCCTCCGAGCTCCCTCCACTCCTCTTGGTCCGCCTAGCTTCTCTACGCACCGATTGGTTGAACCGACCGGAAGGATCACAAGTATCCCCGCAGCAGCAGGGAGCTGCGCCTGCGCCTTAGCCAAAGTAAAGAAGGAAAAGCATCACGTGACACCTCCAACCTGGTCTGGGTAGCCAAGTACGGCCCCTTCCCCCACGTGACTTCCTCCTTCCAACGAACTACATTTCCCAGGTGGCCTCGCGTCAGAACCTGACAGATGACGACGGAGCCCAAGTTTTCAACTAGTTTCTGACTCTATCCTAGAGGGTAGTCTAATGACTACAGTGAGACCTCTTTCCCAACCTCATTACTCCAATCAGAGAAATGCCACCCCATAACCTTTCTCCATTTAGACCTGCAATAAGTCCTGTTCCACTCTTCACTACCATTCTGACACTAGGTGGACAAACTGGTGACCAGGCTCTGGCTAATTTTGGAGGGTAAGATGGACTCTCTTCATACCCAAACTCAGAAAAGCTGCCAATTTTCTCATCCCTCCACCCCAGCATCCCCAAACCTCAAACTCCAGGGATGGGGGTCAGATGAAGCACGTCATTTTATTTCACAAAGACTGTACAAAATTCTTTATAAAACATGGAATAGATGCCACCTGGTTGCCTCACTCTGCCCCCATCCAACTCCATGTGAGGGGGGCAGGTAAGGGTGGGAAGAGTGTGGATGAACAGCATTATGTACAAGGCAAGGGCTGAAGTGATAAGTACAAGTTCTGTCATATTTACACTATTTCACATATTCACAGGTGTACAGGGAGCCAGGAGGGAATGAGTTCAGGCTCTGTTATCTTGTATAAAAAAGCACCAGTGTCCTAGATTGGACACCCACTGCTATAAGAGATGCAGGGGGGTCCAGGTTCTGAGCGTCACCGACTGATATCCCGACTGGAGTCCCACAATTTGGCGTTGGGTGGCTCAGCCCGAAGGCGGGCGAAGAAAGGATGCTGAAGGGCTTCACCCAACGTCAGCCGCTTAGCAGGTTCATACTCCAGCATGCTTTCAATCAGATCGAAGAGCTGGTGATGGTCCTCTGCCTCTGAGGTAAGATACCGCTGGTGGAGGAGGGCAGGAAAAAAGTAAGGCAGGAGAAATCCTGCCTCTACTTCAAGGCCCTACCTTTCCATCTTTTTTTTTTT
>JAJEJO010039314.1:0-13986 GCA_020662805.1 Glaucomys volans
GTTCCCTTGATTTTTTTTTGTTCAGCTGATTTTTTTATTGATTCTTTTTAATTATACATGACAGTAGAACCCATTTTGATATAATTATGCAGCTGGGAATATAACTTTTTCACAATGTAGAGTCACATGATTCATATAATCTTACATATACATAGGGTAATTCTATCTGTCTCAATCTACTATCTTTCCTTAACCCACCCCCTCCCATCCTATTTTCCTCTGTATTATCCATACTTTCTCCAATCTTTTCTTATTGGCCCCATAACCGCCCCACCCCATTATGTATCAGCATCCACTGATCAGAGAAAACATTCGACATTTGGTTTTTTGGGCTTGGCTTATTTCACTTAGCATGATATTCTCCAGCTCCACCCATTTACCAGCAAATGCCATAGGTTTATTCTTCTTTATGGCTGACTAATATTCCTTTGTGTATACAAAAAAAATCCAGAATAAAAAGCAGGCGGGCATGGTGGCACATGCCTGTAATCCCAGCAACTTGGGAGACTGAGGCAGGAGGATCACGAGTTCAAAGCCAGCCTCAGCAACTTAGTTAGACCCTAAGCAACTCAGTGAGACCCTGTCTCTAAATAAAATACAAAATAGAGCTGGGGGTGTGGCTCAGTGGTGGAGTGCCCCTGGGTTCACGCCCTAGTACCAAAAAAAAAAGACTCCCTTGTTTTTTTCATGTTGTTTGTGTGCATTCCCATCTAGCGGGATGCATGTTAAGCAGTACCATATCTATCTTGTAATCCTATAGTGTCCATGAAGGCTTCGAGTATCTCACCTTTAAGGGGGAGACCAATATTAACTGCACCCAATGCAAACAATATGCAACCTTAAACCAAATAGTTTGTATTAAGTTGTCTACAGTTTTGTCACAATAATCAGAAGTGATGTGTCCAGTTATAGTCCTCAATATAAGCAGTAAGTTTGCTAAAATGTTTACTGTTTCAAATGATGGAAAAAGAGGAATCAGAAGTAGTGTAAATATGATCTTTTTGGGGAGAAGGACAGAAGATATAAGTAAAAATTTATAGAAAGAGGAAGGAAGAAATTAATAGAGGTTGGCTCTTAGCATGAGAGAAGTGAGAAGGAGAATACAGGGAGATAGATAAGTGAGACAAATATACACAAATTTTTTAAAAAGTAAAAATATAAGAATACAGAACAAAACTATAATGTACTATTCAGACATTCCATTCCTCAAAAAAATGAATCATGAAAACATTTAGATTCAAAGATGGTAGAGATTGGAGAGAGAGGGCAAAAAAACAAAGGAAAGTCTCAATGGAAAATTGAATGATTGCTCCTGTTTGTTTTCAAAAATTTTCTCAGCTTCACTTCCCTGCTGATAGGTGGGGTTGTCTGAAGTTCGATGGTAGCTCCAGTCTGGTGGGTGCCAGACTCCTGGCTGGGCAAGTTGACAGCAAGATGACCTCACATTCTCTTTCAGTCTTCCCACCCAGTATGGCCAGCCCCTTCTGTCTCTGGGCACTTTAGGACTCACTGAGCTGGAGAGAGCCCAGTTTTCTCCAGCATCCCCAATCTGTGTTCCCTCAGGGAAATGCCCTCAGTCTCTGGCTTTCCATAGACTTGACAGTCCCAGACTGGCCCATGCAGACCCAGCTGTAATCTGACAGATCTGGGCTTCAGTTTCCCCAGGCTCTGCCTTGCTGCAGTCTCAAAATATCAATGCTGTTTCAACTCATAAAGAGACCACCAGGGATGCCCATACAAAGGAGTGGCCAAGCAAAGAGACAGTCAGATGGTGGCCACTAGCACACCCAGCAGAAGACCTCAGGTAAAACTGGACCTGCAGGTACCCCGACAGTATATCTTCAGGCACTGGCCAGTGTCCCCAGACTAAGACGACCATGCCCCAATATGGCAGGGGTGGCTGCAGCAAGCCTGTGAGTCCCTTAGCCCTGGACTAATAGGCCCTGACCTGGGACAAAAGATGGTGGTGGTGGCCACTTGTAACCAAACCTGCAATTAACCTGACATGCACTCCCAGGTAGCAGTAGGCAGCAGAGGGCCATCTGTGGGTGAGTCATGGGCAATCTTTAGGCAAACAGCAAGCAATTGGTGGATGGACATTGGACAGTGGGCACTGGGCAGGCAAAAGGCAAGCTAACAGGCAAAAGGATGGACAGTTGGCAGTGGAGAGCAAGTGATCAATCAGCATGTAAAAATAGGCGATGTGCTGACAAATGGTGGGCAATCAGAGCAGATGAAGAGGGGACAAACAGCAGGGGATTGGTGGGCAACATGGGCTGGAATCCTGAGTCACAGATTGACAAGGAAGGCAGCCTCTCTCTAGTCTGTCATCTTGGATCCCCCAGTACCTTTTTATTTTAAAGACAACTCAAAGATTTCATTGTATAATTTATAGAAAAAAATCACTGAGTCCTGGTGGCAGACATTGATCACTACTGAAAAGTTACTTCATATAACATATATTATTTATGTGTACCTTACAATTTAAATACATTTTATAATGTGGAGATATAATGATTATGGGTTATTATCTGGATGAATATCTCCTTCTGTGCCAAAGCTCCTTTATATATTTTTGCTTTTTCATTTTTACTTTTTAGAATTTCTGTGGGAGTTAATGGAAGACAATTACAGTGTGGCACCTGGAAACCACATTTCCATATCTTGTGTTATTTTGTAGGCAGTGGGGATCTTATTCACCCCATTAAAATAAGCTCAGAATTTCAGGGACTGAAGGTTTTCGTCCCACTTCCCCATCTGTCCATGTCACTGTGATAAGCACTGGTTAGGTATACTGCACAGTAATAATCGGCCTCATCCTCAGGCTGGAGTCCAGAAATGTGCAAAAATGCTGCATTGGTTGAAGAATCTTTGGATCCAGAGAATCTATTGGGGACCCCAGGCCCCAGTTGCTTGCTTGAGTCTGAGTAGTAGTATAGGTAGAGCTGGGGAGGACTCCCTGGCTTCTGCTGGTACCAGTACATGCTCGTACCACCAACACGGAGGTCACTGCTCAGGGTGCAGGTGAGTCTGGCTGTTGATCCCAGGGATGCAGAGAGGTAGGGTGGCTGAGTCAGCACAGTCTGGGAGAAGGAACCTGCAAACACAGACACGTTACAGTGAAGGGCAGAGGCATGGGGCAGTGGTTTGGGGATCTGAGTCACAGGACAGTGACCCAGGTTGGGAGTCTGCCTTAGGCTCTGCCTTGGACCTCTGAAGACTGTCCCTACCTGGGCATTGAGAGAGAAGCAGGAGGAGGAGAGTAGTCCAGACCATGGTGGACACAACCCCTTCTTAGGCCTCACCTCTGTGGTTGGGCTCACCAGGCCTCTCTTTTACTAGCCTCACTGGTCTCACAGAGGAGGGGCAGCTCATGCAAATGTGTTCCCATCCTTCTAACTGTCCCCCATGGGGACCCAGTGTCTGGGTCCCTGGCCCAAGGAGGCAGGCATGGTGCACTAATTTGCCTAATAGGTGGATTTAAGAAGAACCAACTGATGGGACCACACCCAGACTTATGTGCATGGGACTCTGCTAGGTCTCAAGGGACCTGTGTATACAGGAACCAAAGGCCCAGCCCTGGGACCTCAGGTCAGTTGAGGGCTACCCAGCTGTGAGTTCTCATGTGGACCCTCCTGCCCCCAGAGACAGTCTCACCCTGCCACCTACTGGTCCCAGAGGGAACTTCTTTCACAATGGAACAAATTTACCTCCACTTTGTTTTTTGGAATCCTGTGTTTATATCACTTGCATGAAATGTCTAGCATGGATAGTGGAGATGTGGTCCTGAGGAAGCCATCACTGACACCTTCCTCCATGGGTGCTGAACTAATGGATGTGTTGAAGAGGGAAACATAACTCATAAGAGCCTTCAAACCATTCTGAATCTGAGGACAAAATGCCCAGAGAAGAAATAGAGCAGATGTGTTCATGTGAATGTCTCTGAAGAGGGGACATTTGCTCTGGATTCTGGGAAGGAATGGAGTTCACTGAGGGTCAAACAGACTTTCATGGGGGACACAATAATGGATCAGGAATGTGCAATCTTTCTAGAGCAGAAGATAAGCCAACAAGATGTGGTGACTGTATGCAGAGGTGGACAGGGCCCAGGTGTCCAGGAGAGGCAAAGATTACATCCTTCACATGACTTTCTCATTGACCTGGTTATGTTTAACCAGGAGTGTGCCCATTATTATGTCTCACATTAGACTATTGGCTCTGGTGGGGGAGGCATCATAGAACAGAACAGGGGAAAGAATGCCAGCAGAGAACATTTCTGGGTAGCTGTTATAAGATGACTGCAGATAAAATAGAATGTCACATGCCATTCAGGTGGGACACCTGGGCCACTGAACCTCAGATGAGAGAGGATAGGCAGACCAGAATGTACGTTAGGTGGAGGCAACACCTCGGCTGAGACTAACAAAGGTAGGGCTAGGTAGAAGAGCAGGTCTGAGGGACTGCTGAGGATATGGATGTATTATTTGTCACTTCATGACCACAGTATGAAAAGGTGGAAATAATTTAATAGATTCAGAGTTAATCAGGTTTGTATTTTCCTCCCACATATGAATAACACAGAAGTTAAAATAACCACCATTAGGGAACTTAGAAGAGTAATGTATTTCTTCTTTGATTCATACGTATTGTTCCATTTTTTATTTTTTTAACTGGTCACTCATGCATTTTTAAATGTAGTAAGAGATGTCTCAGATGCATTAGAGATATATGGAATTCTAAGACTATCCTAAGTTATGTGATCAACAAGAATTGAGCACAGGAGGGGAAAGAAGGGCTTAAGAGGATATTGAAGGCCTGAGGACCTCCTCATCATGCAGGCCAGAGAAATAGGGGTATCTAAGTGGCTGTAGGGCTTGTAGATAGCAAGGACTCTGAAACCCTGAAAAACCTCAGTTTTGACTTCATGAAGGGTCCAGGTGGAGTGGTAGGCAAAAACAGCAGGGAAAATCCCCTCTCCTAAGGGTGAACAGATCACCAAGGACCAGGGGTAGTGGACCAGGAAGTCCTCTTCATATGTCTTCCAGGGGATACTGCAGGGGGACCACTGCTGACTGGCAGTCACTTCCTGGGTTGTCCACAGGCAATGCTGAACTCTGAGATGACTACTGCCAAGTCATTCTGTAGGAACTAATATCCTTTCAGTGGCCACCCATGATCCAGGAGCCACTCAGCCTGCAGAGAAACTCTCAGATCTGTCTGTGATCAGAGGTTTTTCCTATCTAATTCTTCCTCCCCCAATGCTGTCAAGGTATCAGAGCTGTGGCCTGAAATCACCTGTTGTCCTCTAGGTTCTTTCCAGTTTGTGTTCACCAACATTCCCCCCTCCCAAAGCACCTTCTTATCTGAACACCTTGCACCTGCTTCTCAAAGGCTCCAAACTCAATAAACCTTCAAGTTTTGAGAGCAAAGTATTTCAAGGAACAATGTGTTTCTTCTTTGGTAGATTGGGAAATTTTTTTTTTTTAATTACAGTAGTTTTTGTAAAATAATAATTTAATAAATCCACACAAATAAGTTCATAATTATAAAAGCAAAGTTGATTCCCTAAGAGTACATATCATAGATACAACACACACATGCACACACACACACACGTGCGAGCGTGAAAAACAAGAGAGAGAATGAAAGAATGATCAAGCAGTTTTATGAATCATACATATTTCCAAGCTTCTTTGTAGGTACTGCCTTCTATGTGAGTTATTTCAGATCAAACAAATACATCTTAAAGGCCAGTATTGAAACAGCCACTTCTCAAGGGGGCACAGAAATAAAACACCCAGCAACTGGGGGCATTGGTGAAACCATATCCCCAGTTATTCCATTTGGGCAACCACAAGTCCTGACCATGGATCAGTATCCACAGAGCACATACTATCTCTCTGGTTGTTTCTCCTTAAAAGTACTGTGCACCCTGTCAGCATTAGCACGTCATGGGGAGGTCAAAATTTCTAACTGATGTTTTCTCTCTGCCATAAAGGAAAGTCTCAAGTTTTTCCAGGAGATGCTTTGATTCCAGGAGAGACTGGTGGGGAGCTCCACTACATTACCTCTTTGAACTAGGAAGTGAATTGGATGAATCAAGTTGAATTTATGTCTAGGGATGTCACTACTTTCAACTCACTCACACTTATGAGGGAATTACTTTTGTATCAGTTGCATTATTTATTTAAATCACAAAAGGATAAATTCAGACTTCAAAAGTTTAATAAAAATATCATATCACTTATATTTGCATACAGTAATTTCCTATATGATGCTTTCTTTCCATCTCATTCAACATCACAGTTTATGATATGATTTTGTGGATGAACCAGAAAACCAAATCATGCTTACATTTTTCACACATTGTTTCTCCTTCAACTGCTCAACCAATGCTGAATGCATTAGGACCCCTCCATGTCAAGATAAAAACACCAGCTCTGCATCTATGTATCCTGAATCAGAAGAGTCAGTTCAGTGGGTGATAAAAATGTGTCTGCAAGAAAATTCTACCTGTAATGCAGATATTCATGTTATCCCTGGCAATATTCTAAAAGGACATGTTTGCAGAAATCTGCCCCATTTTTTGACTGCAGATTGAAATTAAGTCATTTTCTTCATTGACTTGATTTTTTTTAATTTCTTTCTGAATATTTTGGGGATTATCAATTTCAATATGGGAGGAGCTAAGTCATTGATGGTTAGACTGATTGACTATTAAATGTAAATTCACAAAATATGTTTATAAGTATAAAAGAAAATTTGCTTTCCAAATAGTAATTATTATATAAAGTTTCTAGTAGCTTGTTAATATAATTTCTTGAGCACTGAGAAACTTGTCTAAATCAAGAGGTGGGTTGGGAAATTACATTTCTAACTAGTTCCCAGGTAATGCTTCCATTTTAAAGGAAATTAAGTATTAATTTGATCTCAATTATAAAATCAATGAATGAGGAAGAAATAACCATTATTTGTTAATGTTTTGAATGAGAAGGGTCTTAAAAGTATGGGAGGGGGCTCTGAATCTGCCTGATGATTTTCATATTTTGGAGGAGAGCCCCCTCTGATTATTGTTACAAGCAGAGAGGTAGAAAGGGAACCCAGTGCAGGAAGAGCAACACTGAGTGATGGACACACCCTGGGAGGCACTAAGTAAGTCACATGGCCATGAACCACTGGATAGGACAAGGAGTCAGGAAGCCTCAACTTCTCCATCACGGTGTTAAACATTTCACTACCTCAATTTGTCTCCACCATGTAAAAAATGAGATTCTGGGCACATGAAGAATTGTATTTCTCCAGCAGAGGGAGGACAGGAGGAAAAAGAGGGAGGGAAAAGTGAGGGATCATGGACTGAAATTGATTTCCATGTTTGTGTGAGTTTGACAGGATAAATCCAACTACTATGCATAACTATTAAGCTCTAGTAATAAAAAAGCATGCTGTACACCATAAACACATATGATTCCACTGGAAAATAATAATAATTAATGAACCTCAGTGTTTCACAGTGATATATGCACTGAGTTCCACTGTTGAAATCTGGAAAGGAAATCCACATGTCAAGCCATGCAGAAAATGTACCAGGAGGGGAAGTGGGATCTGTGTACATACATACACAGTATGTACACAGTGCTATAGATTTCTTCACTACATAGGAGTCTTGCCCAGGGAACTGTTTGCCAGGGAACTTTTGGCAAGAACAAAAATGCATGTGGGTCACTTCTTGTAAAGTTTTAATCAGCATTTCAGATTCTTTGGACACCAGAAGCTTTCTGAGAGCCACATGGCAGCCTTGCTAGTCGAATAGAGAAGAGTTTTTGTCTCTCTTCTCCATTGACCTGAGTCACTGTGGTTTACCCAAATGGCACACCAATGCTATGTGATACACCACAGATATAGTCAGCTTCATCCTCATGTTGGATGTTGGAGATGCTTAAGTATCGGTCAGGCCCTGAGCTGGAGCCTGAGAAGCAATCAGGGATCCCATTCCCCTTCTCGTGGCTTCCATCACTGTTAACATACGTGACGTACAGTGGGGCCTTCCCTGGCTGTTGCTGGTACCAGGAAATGAAGTAGGTGCTGTGCTGACTACTCAGGGTGCAGGTGAATTCGACTGAGGCTCCCTTGGATGCAGATGCAGAGGGTGTCTGAGTCAGCACAGGCTGGGAGCGGGAACCTAAAAACACAGAAATTCATTATATTCTAGAAAGAGCACAAAAAGGATGAATCAGGATGTTGAGGACCACACTGACCTGTGCAATACAGGAGGAGGGTGAAGAAGAGGACTGGGGTCCAGGCCATAGTATACACACCCCAGAGTTCTGCTGAAGCACACATCCCCAGGTCTCCCTTATTAACCCTCAAACCACAGTGGACAAAAAATGATCCATTCATGCAAATCTCTGCCCCTTACATAGGACAACAAGTCCCTCCCTGGCTGTGTGTCCTTTCTGGGAGAAGTGTGCCTGAGACTTTCTAGGTGCTTAGAGAGGTTCTAGCTTGTAGAGATAGTGAGCTCTGTGCTGAGACCACAGGGCAGGTGTCAAGGTTCTCACTTTCGAGCCCTAAACCTCTCAATAGCAGACCTACATTTTCCACATTGCCCAGACTTAGGTCCATTACATCTGTGCTCAGGTGAGAGGTGGTCCTGACAGAGGCTCCTGCCTTTCACTGATCCCTTAGCACTGCCTGCTCCCAGTCCAGGATAGAATGAGGAACATCCTCAGCAGTAGCATCCTCATCTCAGTCTTTAATTTTCTATTTGCCCCCACACACCACATGGAAATAGGAAACACAATTCGAGTCATTTTCTATGGCATTCACAGTGGAAGGAGGGTCTTATATACAAACTCTACATGCAATGAAAAATACATGTGCTGAGAATGAAGAATTGGGACAGGTCAGCTCTGAACCCACTTCCAAGGCTCCCTATAAAACTAGGGTTCTCTTTCCCTACCTAATTTGTCCTGAAATTAGTGCATATGGGCTTTATGAGTTAGTGTTTGGAATATTAAAATAGTGCAGTGTATGATTGGATTCATGAGAAATGAGGAAAACATGGGAGATGGAAAGGAAGTTTCTAATGGGCTTGAAAAAGAAATAATCAGGTCTGGGGCTCTTATGGTATGGTTCAAGAAAGAACAGAGGATGGGATTTTAAGGAAAGATATCAAGAACATTTTGTGACCTTTCTGATAGAAAGACCTTTTCATACTGTTATAGTGTGGTTCCATCCTATGCTCACTAACATCTTCTGAATATCCCCACTTCCAATGCTGACCAATAATAAATGCCAGTGAATGCAATAATGCAATAATGGAGAGATAATAGACATCTGGTTTAGGAAAATTAGCTGAGGGAACGCACAACTGCTTGAATTCAGGACTAAAGACCCACAGAATTTGACTCTGGCAGCAGCACACAGGTTTTTCATGAAGCAATCCTCTGGGTACACAGACTGCTTGCCAATTCCTGCTTATGATGGAGCTGCCTTGGAGGCATTGCCTGGACTCAGGCATCATTGAGAGGAGAGAGCATGAACTCTGCTAGCTGGTTAGGCACACCACAGCACAACACTCAACTGCAGATCCCTAACAATGGTGACAAAAAAGAAGCTGATGGACAACTCAGGAGCATGTGTCCTTCAATATATTTCAAAGTGTTATGGTATGTCCTTGCACTGTACAAATATTAAATATAATGAAATAAATTTTATTACTACAAGAAAGTAAGTCTTACTCTTTGATTTATGGCAAAATGAACATCATTGGAGATGCTAATCACTGGAAGAAATGCTTTGACCTCAGTCTTCAGATCAAATTCAGATGTTAATGGTCCTTCTGTGACATAAAATAATTGAATTCCCTATTTGGGGGAACATTTCCTCAACAACAATTCACAAATATCCCCCATTTCTTACTTAAACAGGAATAGAAACTAACAAGTTCCTTTCCTTAGCCTTTCTCTAGGGACAGTCAACATTGGGCTGCCAGAGAGGTCAGTCTGGTCTTATGATTCCCAAATCCTGTGATCATGATTCTATCCTGGCTAAGTCACATGCAGATTTAGGTCTCAGAAAGAGCAGGACAAAAAGTTCTTCTCTACTCCCCTGCAAATCAGGAAGTTTAATTCTCTTCTTCAGATTGTGCCCCAATCCACCAGCACATACAGTTTTCTTTTGATTCTGCTTTTCTCACACATACCCTCCCTCTGGCCTGTTTCTTCCAGAATGCATTGTGTACAACAGCTTACTTTAGGGTTACATGGGGATGCCACAGGTTCCACTTGATGTATTCTCTACAATGAGGGAAACCCGTCAGATTTGCCAGGAGGTTCTATGCTTCAAAGACTGATTGAGAGTCCCACCAACTTACCATGTTCAAACTAGCAATTGTACTGGACAAATTGGTTTGTGCTTTTGCATTGTGTTGGGGTTAATTTCCACTCATACACGTGAGGACATTTTAGCAGTTGTATTATTTATTTAAACCACCAGATGTTAAACCTAGGTTTTAGAAGATTAATAAAAGCAACATAACATAGCAATAAGAAACACTTACCAGGAACTTGGCCTGCAAAGGATTTCCTTTCCTTCTCATTGTGTATTACCTCAACATAACAGTTTATAATACCATTTTCTATGGATAAAGCAGAAAACTAACTCAAACTGAATTTTCACACATTTCAACCAATGCTGAGTGCAATAGGACCCATCCATGTCTGGCTAGAACTTTCAGTCCTGCACCTTTGGGTCCATCATCAGGAGAGGCAGCTCAGTGGATTGTAGGAGAATGTTTGGAAGTCAGTCTTCCACATGAGCTTCTAGTAATGCAGATACTAGATATTCATATGACCCACTGCAAATATGCTTAAAAGGAAGTTCTGCAGAAATCTTTCCCATCTTTTGGCTGCAGTTTGAAATTAGATCATTGTTCTTTGCAATGACTTGATATTCTAAATCTGTTTCTGAATGTTTTGGGGATTCTAAGTTGAAAGATGGGAATAATTTAGATATGGATGGTGAGTTTGACTATTTATTAATCATAAATCTCCACAAATATATTCAAACATAATCATAAAAGCAAAAATGTATTATATTATAATTCTAAAATAAAGTACTGATTTGATCTCCATAATGAAATCAATGCATGAGAAAGGATTAACCATTATTTGTTAATATTTTGAATGAAGAAGAGGTTTAAACGTAGGGGAGGATTCTCTGAATCTTCCTGTTGGTTACCTATTTGGAGATGAGCTTCTCTGCTCATTGTCCCAACCAACAAGGGAGAGTGGAAGTGTAGTGTAAGAGGAGGCACATTGAAAGATGAATACATGCTAGGAGGGAAGGGGTGAGGCTCATGGCATGAACCACTGGTAGGACAAGGAGTCATGCAACAGTATCTTCCCATGAAAGTGCTGAACATTTTCACCCTCTCAATCTCTGTCCACCCTGTAATGTGTGAGCCATTCTGAGCACAAGGAGAGGTTTGGGTTGTACCTCTCCATGGGTTTAGATCATGATGTGAATGCCACTACCCATATAGAGTGTGCAGTAATGATGAGTTTCATCATCAGTCTGAGACTCAGTGATGGTGAGGTCAATTTTGTTTTCAAGAATGGAATCAGGGACCCCAGAGGGGTGGAAGTTTGTGGTGTATGTAAGTGTGTGGGGAACATGTCCTAGCATCTGCTGGTTCCAGCTGGAGTAGAGACTTGTAGAGACCGACCCAGAGCTAAGCCCACAGGTGAGTGTCTCTGTACCCCCTGGAGACACAGTGAGGGCCCCTGGATCACAATGGTTTGAGAATCCACCATTAAAATCAATAAGAAAGACAGTTATTGTTGTGACTGCTTTTATGCCCCTGCTTTTATGTCCACTGCTTTTATGTAGGCACCTCAAGGATGCAGTTACCCTCTCCTGACCTGAACCATAAGAGAGGAGCACCAGTAGAACCATCATCTGCACCATGGTTGGGATCCTCACAAGCACTTGGTATCCTCACACTCCTCACATTGTGTTTGGTGTCCTCATGGAATTTTAATGCCTCTTCAGACCCAGAGGAAAGTTTTTCATGAAAATCAAACTTCTCCTCTCTTCCTGTCCCAGTGTTCAGCCTGATGTCCCCTGGAGGAGATCATGAAAAAGGCAGATGCTGGGAACTCACATAACCCAGTGACTACAGGGGAAGAGACACATGAGTTTTAGTTGATGTCTTTCACCAGATCAGCTTCCTCACACTTCTTCAACTCAGGCATAAATGTAATCTCTTGAAAGTCAGAGATGGAATAAAAAGAAGTGGTAAATTTTCCGTGTCTACCTAGTTCATCTATTCTACTGCAAACCCAGCCCTTCTTAGTGAACATTTTTTCCTGTCCAGTTAATGAGTGTTGTTTCCCCTTGTGTTAACTGTCAGGCCCTTCTTCCTCAGCATAGAGCCCATTTTGACATTCCAGAGCCAGGTTCATGGGGAGCTCCCTGGGCACTTGCAGGGACAGGGGTCTCCCACTGACTGAGTTCTGGAAACTGTCTCATGCAGCCTCAGTGGAGCCCAGGGTTGAAATTGCAGACACAAACAACAGCATCACAGGCTTGGGATGTCATCTGCTCCACTCTGAGAAATATTCAATTACATGACTTTAGCTCAAGTGAACTGCAGAATTTGAGAGAAAGTATGATATTATTCCCTCTATCAAAAATAAGAAAAAATGAAACATGTTCATCATATTTGAAAATAAAATTAAGGATGACCAATATGATCCTACAATATATATAATGAGAAAAATAGAAATTACACTCCATTTATGTATGACTTATCTAAATGTATAATTGAATTCTACTGTCATGTACAATGGAGAACAAGTAATAAATTTAAAAATGGAATATTTTTCATCAAATTAGTATGAATTTGATGTATCTCCAAGTATCTCCACTGTTTGAAGACTTATGAAGATGATTAGAAATGCTAGATAAGGATATTTGGGAAGTTCAGAAATGAAACTCCTTCAATTCCTTTGTGAAATCAGTTTTTCTTTTTAAAAATGGTGTTCATAACTCCAAACTAAAATAAAATCTCTTAATTGGTCATAATTATTTTATTAAATTTTCATTATTGCTGTTTCATTCCAAATCATTCATTTCTTTGTGTATGAAGAGATGCACTCATATTAGGAATAGATTCATATTAAAGTATGTTATGGATAGTAGTCAAAAGTATCTGATAGAGTGTCTAACATAGATTTGATTATGTGTGTATTTGTAATACAAAGACAAAAAAGAATGATCTGGGCTGGGGATGTAGCTCAGTTGGTAGAGTGCTTGCCTTGCAAGCACAAAGCCCTGGGTTTGATCCCTAGCACTGCAAAATAAATAAATAAATACTTTTTGGTGCCATTCTGCAGCTTCCTTGGCAGAGAGAGACCATCTTCAGCTGCCTGAGCCCTCAGAGCTGAGCTCAGGACTTCCAGTGGGGATGCAGCACTGCGGCTCCGGAAGAGATCTACCCTGGAGCGGACCCGGTTTTCGGCTCCAGCAGGGAGTTTGGGCCCTTCAGTGCCATTTTGCAGCTTCCCTGACGGAGAGAGACCATTTCAGCTGCCTGAGCCCTCGGAGCTGAGCTCAGGCCTTCCTGTGGGGATGCGGCGCTGCTGCTCCTGGTGAGGTCTGGCCTGGAGCGGAGACAGTGACAACTCCGGCAGGGAGTTTGGGCCCTTCGGCACCATTTTGCAGCTTCCCTGGTGGAGAGAGAGCATCTTCAGCTGCCTGAGTCCTCGGAGCTGAGCTCAGGTCTTCCGGCAGGGCCACGGTGCTGCGTCTCCTGGTTGCCTCTGCCCAGAAGCATTGATCATTCCCAACCTGGAGGTAGTGGAATAGCAGCTATCTTGGGTCACTGCTTGATCAAGCACCTCTCAAACATCTGGTGAGTTACTGGAAATCTGCAGGGACACTTTAAGTCTTCACAGGGAAATTGCAATCCCTCAGATTTGC
>JAJEJO010039325.1:0-16074 GCA_020662805.1 Glaucomys volans
TAGAAAGGAAGCCTCACCTGTTCATGCAGTCACAACACAAAGCAGAGACACTATGTTAATGTATCTAGATGCACTTTTTTCTAAATCAAATTCCAAATTCTTTCTTTATTATCAGATATATCCCCAGGCCTCCAATAACGCGAGCTTTGCTCAGGGAGAAATCACCTGCTTAAGTCTCTGAGCATCAGGGTAATAACACTGTTTCCTTTGGGATCATCCTAGAATTCTTCTAATTCAAGGCTTCCAGATTGCCACATTTTCTCAACTTAGAAATTCAAATAGTCTCCAGTGGATATGTGCACAGGATGAACTGAAGAGTCTGTGCAGCTCTGTTATAAATACCCATTCCCAACTTCAGATTTGCCAGCAAGGCCCAGCTGTGGGGTGTGTGAGCAGGGACAAACATGCCCATGCACAGCGCAAGGGTCTAGAGGAAGGGGACACTTAGACCCCTGCACAAGGCACTTGGTCACTGTTTAGAATGCCATTTCCTCTGTTGGTAGCTCTCAAGCTATTTAACAGGTGACAGTCACACCTAGGAAAGCTGCAGGGAAACGTTAAGAGGTAACTCACAGTCCCAGGAACATATAAATAGCATACGATGAATGGGATGCTCAGTCTCCATGTCCCAGGGACTTAAGTTCAAAGTGGAACAATTCTCTGATGCTGCTGCACCAAGGAATGAAATGAGAGCATGCCGTAAAGGAGAGGTTCTGAGATGAGCAAAGGGACCCAGGCTGCCGGCCTCGGGCTGGGTTAGTCCTGAGAGACTATGCCACAGCAGCATCCAGCAGGGGGCAGAGTGCCCGCGTCTGTGGGTTCCTTTGCTGACCTGGCTCTACCACAGAATCCCTGTTCTCTTCTGAGCCTTTAACACATGTGGGTGTCTCTGGGGTTGGGTTGCTGCTGAGATCTTCCATGGCTGAGCTGTGCTACTTCTTTCACATCCCCGTGTGCTCACGTTGCATTTGTGGGTGTGACAGTGATGTGGAAAGTGTGCAGCCAGTGCTGAACCAACACCTTATTCTGAGTTTCTTTGTCCACTTCGGAGATGGTCCCTTATTTGGACAATGGAAGGTAGACAGAAACCAGGCAACTCCTCAAGAGGTACATAGCATATCTTTTCTTTTTTTTTTAATTTTTAAATTTGTTCTAATCAGTTGTACATGACAGTAGAATGCATTTACACATTTTGATAGATCATATATAAATTGAGTGTAATCTCCCATTCCCCTGGTTATACATATTGTAGGATCACATTGGCCATGTAGTCACACATGTACATGTAGTCGTACATGTAATGTCTGTTTCACTCTACTGTCATTCCTACCCTCATACCCCTTCCGCTCCCCTCACTCCCCTCTACCTAATATAAAGTAACTCTATTCTTCCCTAGCCCCCCACTTACTGTGAATTAGCTTCTGCATAACAGAGGAAACATTTGGCCCTTAGTTTTATGGGTCTGGCTTATTTCACTTAGCATGATATTCTCCAATTCCATCCATTTACCAGCAAATGCCAGAATTTTTTTCTTCTTTAAAACTGAGTAATATTCCATTGTATATATGCCACATTATCTTTATCCATTCATCTGTTGAAGGGCATCTAGGTTGGTTCCATAGTTTAGTAATTGTGAATTGAGCTGCTATAAACATTGATGTGGTGTGCCACTGTAGTATGTTGATTTTAAGTCCTTTGGGTATAAACGGAGGAGTGGGATAGCTGGGTCAACTGGTGGTTCCATTCCAAGTTTTCTGAGGAATCTCCATACTGCTTTCCATAGTGGTTGCACCATTTTGCCTTCCCATCAGCAATGTATGAGCATCTACTGAGACTCTGTTGCAAGTCCACTGACTGGGTTTAGATTCCCAACTCCAGATTCTAGCTCTGGAATGTCTTTCCTATCCGATCATGTAGTTTGCCTGGTGAAGTATTGCAGGGCTGGGGACTGAATCCTGCATCTCCCCATCTTCCTCCCTGGAGTCCTGATCTTCAGTGCTAAGGGCCGACTCCTCTGTCAATCTTATTGTCACATTAGTGCTTAAACTTCCCACTCACCACAGCAGCATCCTGCTGTCAGCACCCTCAGAGGGAAACAGGAAGCAGAGCTCAGACAGAAACTCATGTTGACTTGATGGAGACCACAGTTCCACGCGGTCTCCGAGATTCTCAAGGCACCGGTCTGCTCACTCGTATCATGTCCTGCAATCCACCCTCCAAGGAGCAGCCGGCATGGTCACATTAAGGCGTAAATCAAGCATTGTCTCTCCTTGCTGAGAACCAGTCAGAGCCTTCCCCTCCTGATTGGAACCAAACTCAAAGGCCTCACCACACCTTGGTCAGATGTCTGGACAGGACCTGGTTCCCTCCCACTTGGCGTCACCAATTTCCCTTTGCTTTCTCCCTCCAGCCTGGCTGGCTTCTTCCTTTGCATCAGACACACCAGGTGGCCTCAGCGCATTGTCAGAGTGACACTTCATGGCGGCTTAGCTCCCCCCCAGGCATGAGAGCCCTTCAGGTGTAGGCAAGGTGTTTTCTTCTTTCCATTTCTTCTGCCTTGTTTCCTACCTTGGCACGTGGGTTGAATCTTACACAGGGCAGGGTTTCTGATTTCAGGACACAGGGAAAACCACTCAGTAAAATTGCCACTGATGAACTCTTAAAATAACTCTCAAGTGCACAGTACCCAGTACCCATCTCAAGTGCACAGTACCCAGGGTTTGGCTGCATAGGTGAGACTTGCCCTCTAAGTAACCCTGCCCCATGGAGAATGAAAGTCACCACGAACAACAGCAGGACAAAGCTGTCTGCAGACATCTGTGCTTCCCCACCTTCCCCCTCGCAGGTCACTCTTCCCCCTCATCACAGAGAGGTTGGATCCTCTCTGTGATGAGCAGCAGGAAGACTCCCCAGCCACCCCAGCCTGTGTGTAGGATCCACTCCTTCCCCTTCCAGTCCTCAGCCTTCGTCATCTCAGTGTATGTTAATAGGTCTCCTTGTTGGGAGGATTAAATGAGATCCCAGGATAACACCTCGCTGTGGATTAAACACTAATGCCAGAAAATAAGGGCCCTGTGGCGTTGCATTGCTGTCTGTGGAAGAAGCTCCACACACGGGGAGCAGGAGGTTCTCAGCAGACACCACCACCTCCCAGCCGAGGCAGCAGACCAGAATGCAGATTTTCAAAGGAGTATCTGAAAACTTATTCAACAATCCACAGTCTCCTAGCCCTGGAAAGAAGGCAGAAGGAGGAGTCGGTGGGAAGATTATGAGAGTCTAAGGACTGGGTGACTCTCAGGGACGAGAGCTGACCACCCAGTGCTGCTCACACGCATGCTTTGTTGGTATGACACACTGACACATTGACAGGCAGAGGAAGCCCCTCACAGCATGAGACAGGCCAGAGGTGTGGGGGCCACTCCTGGAAGGGAGGAGGCCAGGGAACTCCTGGTGGAAATGAGACTCGCGTGTCTAGGTTGTGTCGCTCAGCTGCACGGTGCGGGTCTCCTGGTCAGAGAGCTCCAAAGCACAGGAGCCACTCGGGGTCTGTACTGCTGTGGGATTGGTCTTATCTGTG
This sequence comes from Glaucomys volans, assembly GCA_020662805.1. Taxonomy (NCBI): domain Eukaryota; kingdom Metazoa; phylum Chordata; class Mammalia; order Rodentia; family Sciuridae; genus Glaucomys; species Glaucomys volans. The sequence continues at coordinate 3,578 of JAJEJO010039325.1, forward strand.
GCTGCCAGATGCTGGATGTGACTTTGCTGAGCACGCCAGGCAGGCAGGCTTTTGATGGCTAAAAATATGCTCATTTGGGCTGTGCAACAACAATTAGATGTGAAAGTTTGAGTTGGGCTCTGGCAGGCTTTCAAGTCACCGGGTTCCAGGTGCTATCAAGAAGGAAACAACCCAGTGGCCAGTGGCCAGTGGCCAGTGTACAGAGGCCATCTTTGATTTGTTTATACAACAGGGTAGAAGTTATGGGGGAAAAAATCTTCCATGAGAGCTGCAGTTCCTAAGGTGGGGAGATCAGGGCCTGTTGCTTTCTCTATTTACTGACCAATGGCCACATGGAAAACTTGAAACCTGGAGGTGTCATGGACTGTGGTACGATTTCTCCTCCACACATGTGCAGTCTCAGGGTAACCTGCCTGCGGCAGAGCTGGCTGGGGGCTGCTCTGTGAGGAGGGACCTGGTGCTCAGGGACTTGGAAGGATGTCTGTACCTGTGTTCCAGGCTGGGCCAGTCATGCCACATGACCCCAACAGGGATGCTTGGACAGTGAAGAGAGTGATGCCAATAAGCCAGCCAGGACACCAGAAGGTGCCTGGGGCAGTTTTGAGGAAAATAATGCATGATAACTGCCCATGAGGAAGAGAGGGCAACCTAGAGCATCTGTGAGGACTTAAGCAGTGGGAAGATGAGTGTTGTCCTGGGTGTCCAGAGGATAGGTGGGAGTAGGGGAGAGGGGTACGGGGGACAGAAGGCAACAGCTGTAAGTGGATCAGAGGAAGCCTCACTAGGGAGTCCAGCAGGGAGCCCTTGGAAAGTGCAAGGAAGTTTCCACGAGAAATGGAGTCAGCCTCCACTGAGACCAGAACATGATACCAGCTTGAGGAGCCACATCCGTAAGATTTTCACTGACCCTCTGTTCATGTGCCTTCCGTTCAACCCTGGTGGGCTGATGGGGCAGGAAGGAGGAAACAGAAGAATGTTTATCTCCACAGACACTGAAATGACCATTCAACATGCATCCTAATGAAAAACACTGAGAAAATGACAGTGCTGGGTTTGGATTTCAGTGTCAAAGCCAACAGGCTGACATAATGTGGGGACCCTTGATGGCTTCCAGTGAAGCCATGACCAAGGCAAGAGTGTCAACCATTTCCACCATGATGTAAGTGTTCTAGAGATACTAGTCAGATAATTAGATGAAAAACAAATGACTACGGTCATCAAAGTTGGGAAGAAGAAATAAAACTATACAGAGAAGATTTGATTACGCAGCTACAGAATCAATGATAAAATCAACCCAAAAGATTTCCACAGAACAGGAAAACATGGCATCAACATACAAAATCAATAGTGTATACATGCACAAATAATAGCCAGTTAGAAGATGAAGTTAATCTTTGTATCTTGATTATGATAGAAATGAGAAAAAAGTATTTAGGGGTAAGCCAGGGCAGAAGAGTTTGCAGCCAGTATGCAGAAAAGCATAAAATAAGCTTGAATGTGTTTGTCCCCCTCAGTCAATGTGACTCAATGTCATGGACAGCTCCATTCTCTCTGACCTCACATACAGCTTTAATGTGATCCCAATGAAAATCTTAATGAACGTTTCCTTGGAGTCACACAAGTTGATGTTAAAATTTGTATAGCACAATAAGCATAGAAGAATAGGCAGGAAGATACTAGAACGTAAGTCTGGGAGGAGGCTGGTTATGTCAGGAATCAAAATAAAGGGAGCAGCCAGGGACCAGCACTCTGAAGGCCAGACGAGGAGGAACAAAGGGAAAAAGGGAATATAAGTTATTCAAGTTTGAAAATGAAAGACATTCTGATTAGTGCTTTATCCTGGATGTGGCTGGAGGATACTGTGCTGACTGAAACAAGCCAGACACAAAAGGACAGGCATCACAGAATGCCTCTTGCATGAGGGCCCTATGAGAGCCAATTCAGAGAGACAGAAAGTAGAGGGTGGCTCCAGGGGTGGCCAGGGGCCTGTGGTGAGCCCAGAGTCTCAGGTGTGAGCAGCACAGAAGGCTTCTGGAGGTAGGTGGTGGTGACCGTTGCATAACAACGTGAAGGTAGGTGATGTCACTGGACCACATACACCTAACAAGATTAGAAAGGTGTGTGTTAGGAGACAGAGAGTGTACTGCAATAAAAAAGAGAAAATAGTAGAATATGCCTGTACCTGTGTTGATTTACTAAAATAATCACAAGAATGTGTGAGACAGAGTTCCCCAGAGCAACGGAATCAATGGATATTATACAAACATATAGCATAGATATTTAAGAGGAGCCTTTTAGGTTCATCAGCTCTTATGATCTTGGGGTTTGAGGAGCCTCATGAGATCCATCTGCAGGCTGAAGAGCCACAAGAGCAAGTGGTGTCATTCACTGTGAGGCCAGAGCCCCGTGGAGCACAGAAGGTTAGGTAGCAGTGTAAGCCCTGCATGCATCTGAAGAGCCAAGAACAGGAGCCCAGTTGAATGGATGGCCCAATGCAAGGAGAGAAAGCTACTTGCCCTTGTTCCACCTCGTGCCCTGTCTGGATGATCAGCAGATTGGATGATGTCCACTCATGCTGATGAGGGCAGATTCCTTCACTCCATCTGTGAATCAAATGCAAATTTCTTCTGCAAATACCTTCACAGAGACACCCAGAATAGTGTTTTACCAGAAAACTGGGCATCCCTTAGCCCAGTCAACATGACACCTAAAATCAACTATCACAGTAAGGACAGATCAGAGAACAAGATGATAACCAAAAAGGAGTGGGATAATGAAGAATAAGTAATGCTGCACATATTCAACAATTAAAATACATATATAGACACACACATGCACATATATGTACATTTAAATTTTAATTAAATCAGTAGGAATAAGATGAGAGAAAACAATCTCTTAAGAAGGCTGAAACAAAGGAAACTAACTGGCCTTCAAAGAATGCTACCATCATGCTGAACTGTTGAAGGAAGTGGGAAGGGGGAGGAGGGAGGAGGAGAGAGAAGAATGAATCAAACTGAGCAAATTATTATCAACAGGTGAATCATGGCCAAGATGTAGAGCTTGCTTTTGCATGACATTTATTTTCAAATATTTTTATTAATCCCAAAATATTTTCCAAACAAAAAGTGAAAAAGAAATGGAAAAGACCAATGGCAACAAAAGCTATTACTGTCACCTGGCCCCTGCCCTCCCTGAGAACCTGGTGTGCAGCCTGGCAGCAGCTGCACTGTGTCTGAAATCACAGTGGTGTGTTTCAGATCAGCCCCCTAAATTGTTGCTGTGGGGGACCTCCAGTTTTGGCAATGACAATTACTGGAGAACAATGCCTGGGGGTATTTAGACTTCAAGCAGTTTCATGTCTTTCCTTTGACAACCCAGGTTTCACTCTGAGAGCAGGTGAAGCTAAGATTAGGAAAAAAGAAAATAGAAAGAAAAGGAGAAAAAAGCATCCAAATTTTTCTTTGAATTTATGCTCCATAATTCTGCACAAATCACAAAATTGGAAATCCAAATCCATGTTATTTGAACTTAAAATGAATTAGAAATTTATGTCATTGTTTAATGAAAAGAAAGCAATGTTACTTCAAAAATATTTCTTGCCTCCCTTTGTTTCACAATGCATTAGTCACATTTAAATTATTTTAAGATAAGAACCTATATTTCTTAGAATCCACATGAACCACTGGCTGTGGACCATGACACATGGGCCTTTGGGGAGAATTCCAGATCAAACCAAAGCACTGCATAAGATAAAAGTGGATGTGAAATGTATCCACCAATAGCAACACCAACATGTTAGTGTTAATATCCACTTCCCAGCACACACTCGCACACGTGCACGTGTGAATGACATTCGGGCTTTTTTCTTCCACAAAGATCATTCTTCTTGAATCAGAACTCAAACCTTGTGTAATCACAATTTAAATGTGATAGAAAATCATGGGCTCTTTTCCTTGCTCATTAAATCAGATCAAATATATGAAACAGTGTTTAGAACTTTACAGGTGAGAGATGATTGTTGGTTTATCTCCTTAAGTTGCATTTGGAGATGCGATGAGATGCGATAGACAGTTGATGTAGGGAACAGTGAGAAAGACATCAAGAGACCTAGGCTTAAAGCATGGACATGCTCTGGCTTCTCAGAGAGACAGTCTGTGGGGGAGGCAGGAGAGAGCAGGACTGGGAAGGTAAGTGGACAGTAATGAATAGGAATGCCAACCTAGCAGGTCCAATCTTCCTTCCTATGAATTGGGCTACCCTTAACCGGGCAGCGTCATGATGGGAGGTCTATTGTAGGAAGCCTAGTGTGCAGCAGAGAGGACAGGGTGCTAAAGGGGGAAGCCAAGGGACCTGGAAGGAAGGTGAGGGAACTGCATCTCTTCCTATCACTACTGTAACAAATGACCACAAGCACAGTGGCTAAAACCACATCAGTTGATCATCCCATCCTTCTGAAGGACAGGATTCTTAAAACTAAGGTGACGTTGGGGAGAAATCATCGCCTTGCTTTTTCTGGGTGCTAGAGGCTATCCACTCAGCTCATGGTGGCTTCCTGTGTCTTCCAGGCCAGCAGGACAACACCTTCAAACCCTCGTTCCTCTGCCTTCCCTGTAGTTCTGTCACAGGGCTGGAGGGTCCTGAGGAAGTCCCCATGAGGAGGAGGACCTCAAGTTATGATGTGAGGGCCCTCCACTTCCTCACAGAAAGTAATGTAAGGATGGGTCTCAGTGAGACACAGATTGATTTATCAGGAGAAAGCCAAGGACACACACAGAGAGGGCATGATGTGACCACTGGTGTCTCTCAGCAGGACGTGTTTATATATATTGATCTAGAGCACAAGATGGAAGGGGGGGTTTCTAGTTTCCCTGTGCTGGTGACTTGATGTTACCTACTAGGGATTTACTTTCTTTTTTGTTTTTGATGAAATGCCTCTGCTAGTTCCCCATCTGGGGGCTTCTTCATTCCACTCAGTGAATGTGAACTGACTACATTTTGGGAACACTGAGGATTTGATGGAGACCATGATGAGAAACAAACAAATCAGATTCTAAAAATATAAATCACAGAAACATCTATTTGTTGAGCGGGAACATTCTTTAGGCCCAGGTCAGGAGAGAGGCTGGATCTGCACAAAACGTCTCATAGTTGAGCTATAGTGTTGTTTGTGTTCAGAATCTGTGAAGGTGGCCTTTAACCCTAGACTTTCAATCATGGCCACTCCCGTGTTGTCCCCCACCCCTTTCTACCTGTCCTATGTCTTCTAGCCTTGCTCAGTTCCAGCCGGGGCTCCCGCTGAGCTTCCCTGGGTAGCTGGAGGGTGTGTGCACACCTCTGCCCTGTCCACTCGTGGGGGGTGGGATGCAGTGAGAACCAGGCCTCCGTGCTCACTCTGGAGCTGTGGGGGACGACAACACAAATCTGTAGGCACGGGTGGAGGGAGGGGAAGATTCTGAGCAGAACATCATATGCCCCCAGGAGAGCTGAGGAAGAGAATCCAGAAAGAGCAGGCACACCCTGGAGAGCAGAGGCCAGGGAAACACAAGGCCAGCCCAGCCCCGGGGGTCTGGCAATGACCCTGGGCTCTAAGGCCAGTCCTGCAGTCTGCGGAGACCCCTGGGGGTCACGTGTCTGTCTCTGAGTCACTGAGTCTGCGCACCCTGTGCAGTGGGTGGGCCTAATCACCTGCGATCTCGTGCTCTCAGCAGGAGTTTAAGAGGAATTCTCAGTGGAGCACTTTCATCCCTGTGGAGCCCCAAAGCCTGCTGATAACTCTTTAATTGAAAAAGTGTTTTTGGTTTTCAGATGGACCCGGGATTACATCAGGTAATGGTGGTACTTTAGCTGGTGTTCATCTGTCATTGTTAGCACAGCTCGTCCTCAGACAGGGCCGTGAACACAGACTTGAGGTTTGAAACGCCTGGCGGTGTTGGCCAGGAATGGCATTATCCACGCAGCAGAAACCGTGCACTTACGTAGATGATATAAATGTAAACATTTCTTCTTTTAGGGAATATTTAATGAATCAGTACCAGGTCCATAAAACACATTTAGTGATAAAAACAATAATGGCATCTGTGAGGATGTGGAATAAATGGTCACTTCAGCTGCAGCACATCCATTAACTGAGATATTATTCTGCAGGTAAAAAGATTTCCATAGGTCCATTTGGAAAGGTTTCTAAGGTTCGCTTTGCACTTAAAGTGAGTAGAATATGAACGTGTGTGTGCATATGTGAATGTGTGTGGTAAGGTTATTCACTGGGCTCAAACTTCAAAATGTATAAAAAATATAAAGCAAAGTAAAAATTGCCCTGGCCATCCTGTCCTTCAGCGCCTCTGTTCCCTTTCCCAGTAAGTGTCTCCATTTTTGTGCCCCTAACAGTGTACTTACACGAGCCAATGTATATTTGTGTGTATTTGTGGATACATGAATTTACATGTGTATATAAACCAAGTTACAAAATTATACATGTAAGCACGTGTGTTTGTACCAGTGTATGTGTGTGTCCAAATGACTGTGAACATAGAAGAAAAGGAAAATGTACAGTAGGTTCCAATTTGCATAGAGGCAAACATCTGAATTCATGCAGTGGGCAGACCCAGATTCTGCTCAGTGGCAGGCCCAGGGACGTTGTCCAGGTAGATGACTCAGGGCTGGGAACTGTCGCCCCTCCTGAGGGAGAGGAAACAGCACTTTCAAGTCCTGGTCCTTCACACTGTTAAAATCTCCACCCCCACAGGAACATGGTAAGTAGTGAAGTCTCTAAAGGGGTTTGGTGATCCTGAACACTCTCTCCCTCCTCTTCCCTTGCGGGAAGCAGGCCCTGACCTTAGAAGGCAGCAGAAGGACATGGAGCAGCCCCCAGAAGCCCTCCGAGGCCTGCAGCCTGACTTCTCTCCTTCAGGAGGCTCTGGGGGGAAGTCCAACCAACCAAGGGGCCTGTGCTGTGCGAGGCCCACTCCCCAGGTTGGAGGCCCCACAGCAGACAACCAGGGGTCACAGGAGAGCAGAGCCCCAGACTGCAGCACCAGCAAGCCATCCAGCCTTTCTGCTGTGGTGGCCCAGGCCTGTTTATGTGGCTCAGCTGTGACTTACATAGCCTCCCCAGGTGACCGCCTTCTCTAGAGAATCCTGAGGAAACACAAGGGTGGCGCTACCAAGCTCCGGACAGTGTGCACCTGGAGAGAGCGTCTGGGGCAGAAGCCGTACTTCCAGAACCTGAGAAGGGCAGCTGCCTGGCTGGCAGAGGGTCTGGGCTTCCATAAGGGTCATGGGTCTTCTGGGGCCTTGCCCCCACAGTGGCCATGCTGCAGGTGAGGGGACCTGTAGGAGGTGTGGCCTCGACACCCCAGTGAGCTCTTCCCAGGGGAGTGAGAGGCCCTGCACATCTACTGAGGACGCCCTGGTGGGGTAAGGGCTCAGGCAAGTCCAAGGCCAGTGTGGAGCTCTCTAGTGCCTTTGAGGTTGCCAAGCTCAGAGGGTGGGTGCCATGGGCACGTGGGGCTTGGAAGATGCCAGCAAAGTGCCAGCTCCACTCCGCATGGGCCACATATGGCTGGAGGGGTGGGAGACTTGACTATCTCCATTTTACAGTTCAGGAAAGCAAGGTTGGTTTGTTGAAGTGCCTTGTCACAAGGTAACTCAGAAATTTAGCAGTTATTCTGTGTGTTTTTCAGAGATTAGACCTAAGCTTTCTTCCCTTCATTCATTGCTTATGATGCTAAGACAGGTGGAAAGGAGCTTGACCCAAAACTGCATCCAAAGCACATGAAACCATTTATAATTCACAACATGGGGCCTGCTGGGGAGAGCAGGACTTCTCTGGTGCACGGGAAAGCCAGTCCCCTGAGTGGAACAGAGGTGGGGAATGGAGGAAGTGGGTGGCTTTGCTTTGTGCTGTTGGCAGGAGGCGGCTGGGGTGAGGGGTCCCTTGCATGGGCCAGGGTTTCTGCGGCACGAACCTGCAAGCGCTAAGAGAAGCAGGCACCAGACTTTCATCCAGATTCTCTGAGATATGGGTCAAGAAGGGAGCAGGCGAGGGCTCATGGTCAGTCATCACAGTGGGCCCTCCTGTGTTGTGCAGTGAAGCAGAATAGAACATGCAGTTCTCAGGACGCCTAGACCACCAGGGGACTTCTACCACCCAGCCCCCACCTGGCACCCACGCTGGCACAGGCGCACAGGAACACACAGCAGGTGGGATGTGCTCTCCAGCCCCTGCCTGACTGCTCCCTCCAACCTGTGGACCTCCCTGCCTCCCAGGCACATTGGATACACCCAGTGTTACAGGACCGCTGTGAGAATTAAGTGAGAGAGATAGAGAGGTGTGCAGCTTGGAGCTTCCTGTGTCAGTGCATAACCATGGTATCAACTGTTGCTCCCTCTAGGTGTGCTGAGAAAATATGACCCAAGGCAGCAGGAAGACAAAGTGCATCCATGACGTCACGTGGATCCACAATACAATTCATCAACACAATACAACCTGAAGGAAAGTCTGGCTGCACGATTACATGCTGGAAGTGTGGGGAAAGGCTAGGGTGTAGCTCAGTGGCAGAGAGCTTGCCTAGCAGGAGCAAGGCCCTGGGTTCCATCCCCAGCAACACACACACACACACATGCACACACACACACACACACACACACACATGCATGTAAAACAAAAACAAAAATGCTAGCCTTCCTATCTAAATGCTGCATGAGAAAATACTCAGAAGTTTGAGGGTAGGTAACCTGCTTCAGGAATCAAGAACTCACTAACCTGTCAGAATGTGAGACACTCAGGAAATATTTCCAAGCACTGCCCATGGAGAAAGGGGGAACTGAGTCTCCTCAGGCATCGTGAAACAAGACTCCCCCAAATGTATGAGGAACCCACTGGAGAAGCATGGTAGTATCTAAGTCTCTCTGGCTCCATCCCCAGGGGCTGGTGGGAACCTTTGAAAACAGTAGCCCTCAGAGCTAAGCCCAGCCCCTCCTCCATGGCTTCCTGGGTAGGCCCTCTGTGCACCCAAGACCCAGCAGGCTCACAGTGGGCTGAGACAGAAGCTCCCTTCCAAAGGCGGGCATCACTCTTCAAATGCCTGGAGATGCTCACACCTGCACAGGCTTGTCTCTAGGAGAACAGAGTTAGCACAAGCCCCAGCTGCCAGACCCTCCTATCAGAGCTGTGAAGGTCATTGTGCTTCATACAGAGCAAGGGGGAGGGGCTTCCGGGAGTAATGAATCAGCCACCAGGGGTTCACCAGGAGGACCAGACCCCAAAGAACCATTTACTACTGGCCTTAGACTTTTCAGAATCTATGTTCTCATTAAAATAAATCTATCTTTAAGATTTTTTAAATGGCCAAAGGATAATAGGAAAAGCAAGCTAAGTTTCCCCTATAACAATGAATTTTTTATTCATTTTAAACCTTTTGGATTTAGGTGCAGCAGCATGCTCGTACTCACTTTAGTTGGAAATGGCGATTAAAAGCAGCTTCCCTTTTCAACCCAGAAGGATCTGAATATAGAAATAGACAAAATATGGAAAAAGAAAAAGCCAGTAGTTCTTATTTTCTTCTGGGAGAAAAGCCAACTTGCAGGTCCATGGAGTAGGAGTTTGCAGAGTGACCCAGAGGGCCAGGCTCTGGTGTGTGCATAACCAGGGGGACGATCAGGCTGCTGACATGCAAGACAGCTGTAGGGCCAGCCTGCAGGGGACGGAGCTATGGCAGGTGACAGGTCTAGACACTGTGCTTGCCAAGCCCAGGAAGTGTCCCTTGGCCTTTGATCACTCAGCTCTTTATGATAGAGAAAACAGTCAGGCTGCCCAATCAGAATTGTGATTGCATCATTAGCCGTGGTCTCTGATGAACGGAAGGGGAGCAGCCCCGCCAGCTCATGTCTGGATTCACTTTCCCTCCAGCACTCTGCATTCTGCATCTATTGTTAGAGTCTCACTGTATTCCTGTGGCCCTTTTGTGCAATGGAAGAGTGATTGAAGAATGTTGTCCTCAAGATAGTAGTGACATTTCTCAGGAAGTCAGTGGGGGTAGAGTTTGCAGCTGCTGATTAAGCTTTGATTGGTTGTAGATCTTTAGGTCACCCCACGTTTGCACTATTACTAACAATGTGGGTATGAACATATTTGAGCCCAAATCCTTGAAAGCAGCATGTGATTAATTCCTTGGGGTGAATGTCAATGACTGAGGCTTCTAGAGGTTATGTTTTCTAAAGTTTTTACATGTATTGCAGAAGTGCCCTCAAGAACACCTCTAATAACAGAGAGCAGCAGTGGGCTGTGGGAGTGACCATCGGTTTATGTATCTTCCAACTTTGGGCACGGTTGTACTTTTACACTTGTGTTAATTGCATATTACCACCATGATAATTTGGGTGTTAAAATCCCCCCCTGGCTGATGCGTGGGAGGCCTGCACACCTCACTTCCTCAGTGCTGACTGGTGCCCTTCTCTGGCTGGTTGTCCATTCATAAACTCGGTTCATTTTTCTCTTTCATTTCTTGAATTATTTACGTATCAGGGTATGAACAGAGGTTCCAATTTTCCTTCATACTTGAGAATTTTTTTTTAAATAATTTAATTCAGGTTTGACATTTAACCAAGTAGATCACAATAGTTCTTAGGATTTGAGATGCAGGTCATCCTGTTCTAAAATCAGTGTGCGCTGTTCGACATGAGGAGTGTGACCACAGCCACACCACACCCTGCGTCACAGTGGCTCTTTCTCCGCGTGCACAGCCTCAGCACTGTGCTCCCGAAAGTCCTCTAACCCAAGGCACAGGTGTGTTCAGACCCCCCTAGAATATATCCTAACGAAGACTCTGAGCTTCTAATCCGAATTCTCTTCACCTCATCTCAAAGGATTCCTGCTCACAGAAGGTGCAGACTAGTGACACCAACCAAAGTGTCATTAAATAGCAACATGCAGAGAAGGATTAGAATCCTCATGGCACGTGCAGACTGACGGCCATTATCACGTCCACACCACATTTTTCCTATTCCCATTCTTGCTCACCCCCTCCTTCAACCTGCAATTCCTTCCCCATCTTTTCTGCCAAATGTAATGGTGTCAGTAGCTCCTTCTGGAACGTTTGCTGCACCCCCTGCTGTGCTCAGTCCCACCCTCTGGGCTCCCCAAGCAGGCCTCTGCTGCAGCTGATCACAGGGACCTACAGGAGCTGGCCCTGAGCTGTTCAGCCCCATAAGACACACGCTCCTGGTGGAGGAGGACTGTGCTTTGCTTATTCCCGAAATCAAAGGGTTTCGCACAGACCCGTCACAAGGCAGCAGCTACTTACGCTCCTTGGATGAGAGAGTGAGAAAATAACAGTTCTAAAACCCATGGTATTTTACTGTACTTATTGGTAAAAGGCCAAAGAAGGAGCCATTATTTTTAATTTAAGAGGTATGAAATGTCAAGCTCTAGTTTCAACTGTATTTATAGTTCAGTAAAGGTTTGTAATGATTTATTAAACCTGCATTTCCCATGTGGTCATAACTCATCACTCATCACCTAGGGAGCCTGTGCCTGCCTGGAGCTGGGAGCAGTGCCAGGCTGGAGCTCTGCAGGCAGTGGAGCCCGAGTCCTCTGCTTCTCTCACCTGCATCCTTGGATCTGGCCTGGAAACCCTGGTTTTGGCATCTGCTGTTTGCACATTTTCCATGCCTGTGTGCATGGGCCAGGACAGGCTTGGGGAGAGTCACTGGTGAGACCTCCTTCATTAGAGTAGCTAATCCCAGTCACTATGACAGAGAAATCTTGGGATTTTATTGGCTTAAGTCTGCAAATTTTTATTTATCCTCTAATTCTAAAGTGTTCAGGCAGCTCTCTTCCATATTGCAGCAATGAGGAGGGAGATTTAGAGAGGTTGCACGGCCCTTAACTCCCTCTGCCAGGATTGGCAGCACACACTCGTGCCCAGAGTCCACAGGTGAGGGAGGGCCAGGCCACCCCAGCCTGGTATCAGGGGACCCTGGGGAAACAGGGGCATGCACATGTAGGACACTGACTTTGTTACACAGCATCAAGTGTTTCCTCTGTCATTAAATTTGTCCCAGCAGCTGTCTCAGAATCCTGTCTCAGAAGGTTCTTCCTTTCCTGTACTATAATATCTTATAACTCTCTTGATCACGTAGCAGTGTCTGGCTGGAGCTCAGAAATGCGACCTGTAAGTTACACTGTGATAATTAAGTCACACATGCTAAGAAACAGAAAAGCTATTTAAAAAAACAGATTCAGAGTAGACAATCGTCTGGTCTGTTTCTGAACCTATTCTTCCAATGCGCTTCTTTTTCTTTCTTTTTTTTTTCTTTCTTTTTTTCCTTCTCTATCACTCCCTCTCCCTCTTCCTCCTTTTGACAAATTGACGGCAAGATTGTGCAGTGTTACACATACTCCTGGTTTACTAAGTGCATCTTTTATTCATAACATTTGTCCCAATTTCTGAAAAAATTAGATACATTAACTAAAGTTCTTATTTCATTCAGAATCT
>JAJEJO010039326.1:0-22642 GCA_020662805.1 Glaucomys volans
TTTTTTTTTTTTTGTCTTTTTCCGTGCTGGGGATGGAACCCAGGGCTTCATACATGTAAGCAAGTGCTTTACCATGGAACTACTTCCCGGCCTGGTATTTTTCTGTTTTGTTTGCAATTATTAACACCATGGATTAAGAGGGACATGTAGGGCCTAGGATGTGGTTGCGTGATAGTGTGCCTTCCTGGCATGTGCGAGACCCTGGCTTCCACCCCAGCACCACAGGGGAAAAAAAAAAGAGGGACATGTAGGCGATGACATTCCAAATGGATCGTCTCTAGGGTGCACAAGAATGAGGAGAGACAGGACAGATTTTTACCTGTCATTTTTGTACTTTGGGGTCAAAATCAAAAAGCAGAGCATAATGTACTCCTACAGCACAGGAATCACAGCGGCCCAGGTTCCGACCCTGCCCCACCCTTAGTATGTGTGACCTTAAGCAAGTCACTGGCTTAGCATGTTATGTCAGCCAGGAAAAGCTTCTTAGAATAGGTGGTGGAGCCTGCTCAGGCTGCCTCATTCTGTGAGGTTTGGTTCCATCTTCCAGGAAAGTGAGGACAATGACCATCCCCAAGTCCGTGGCTGGGGTGGGGGTGGGATGAGGCAATGATAATATCGCAATGTTCCTCAAATGAGTCAGGCTATACTCTCTACACCTTTCCATACCTCAGGGACCCCTCAAAACCACCCCGTCAAAGTTGAGGAAGCAGGACCCAGAGACAGGACGTGTTGGGCCGGGGTTTGGCAAGTGTGAGAACAGAGCTGGGATCTGAACCCCTGCAACTGGTTCTGGTCAGTGCTTGGGGTTCACAGATCCCTAGTGCCACTGGCTCTTCTGGGTGCTTACCAAGGCCACCGGCCTGATGCCTAGCCCTCCCACCCTTCGCAGGAGAAGCAGGACAAGGTGGTGCTGCAATCGGAGGTGGCCAGCCTGCGGCAGAACAACCAGCGGCTGCAGGAGGAGTCGCAGGCCGCCAGCGAGCAACTGCGCAAGTTTGCCGAGCTTTTCTGCAGGGAGAAAAAGGAGCTCTGAGCTGAGAGGCCACCAGGCCCGCGCACCTTCCCTGCAGGCAGGCCGTGGGCTCCTGTCCTCCTTTCTCTCTCTGTAGGCCCCTGGTTGCCGGCATGACAGTAGGCCCGGGCCTGGTACCTACCGGCCCTGCCGCTCTCCACTGGACTCAGAAACTCCAGCTGGCAGTGGGGCTGCCGGAGCCTCCCCGGCTGTGAGCCAGGTCTACTCATGACTTCAGGACTCTGCACTGCCCCTGTGTCCCTGCGGTTCACCTAGCCTCTGTCTAGAACCCAGCTGCAGGAAGGGGGTACAGAAGTCAGTGTCCAGACCCACAGCTCCCGGCGCTCACAGCCAGGTTTCTTCACCACGTACAACAGGCCTGGCTTATGGGCGGAGCCCCTGCATGAAAAAATATGGCGTGAAACGAGTCTTCTACCCCCACCCCCCAAAGAAGCGAGTGCCCTCAGATCAGCAGACGAGGGCCCTTTGGTCCCCAGTGTACTAGCTCCACAAAGCATGGATGTCATCCTTTCCCAGCCCGCTCCTTCCACAGAGCAGCCAGGAGCACTTTCATAGGGTTTAAATTATTTTCCTGGAGGCTGAGGATGGAGAGAGGAAAACCCCAGCATCCAGAGGCTGCTTCTTTGAGAGAAAAACTTGATTTGTACAAACAAGACAGTTTATATGATCTTTTTCTATCAGTTCCTCTCCCACCAGAGGCCACCATGCCTGGGCTTGGGTCCCCTAGGCCCCTCCACCTTTGAGCTACTGACCTGGCCGGACCGGACTGTCTGGCTCTCTCTCCTCCCAGCACGACCAAGCCCTGACCAGCAGCCAGGCCGCCTCTGGGCTCCAGAAGGCGCTCGCAGAGCCTCGGTACGGGGCTGGAGAACAACAGCCTTCATCTCTTGTCTGGTTTCCATTTCCTTTGCAAGCCCATCTCGCAGGCCCCCAGTGACGGCCACCCAGACACGCTCACTGTGCTCCCCGGGGAGCACTCGCTGTGCGAACCCCAGAGACGCTGTTCTAAAGGCAATAAGGGGCGGCTCACCGGGCAGCCAGACCAGTGTGGTACTATGCTGTTCACCCAGGACACACGAGTTCCTTTTTTTTCCTTTAAAAACAAAACAAATATATATATATATATATATTTATTTTTTCATGTAGAGTTGCGCCAGAACAAGTCTGGATGGCCACAGTCTGTGGATTCCCCCAACCTCAAGCTGAGGATCGAGGCATGTTCCCCATGGGCAGGGGGTCAGCAGGAGGACCCAGAGGGACAGTCAGGGTATGCAGGAAGGCAGCTTCCCTTTCTGGGAAGCCCCAGGCAGGAAGGAGTTGGCAGCATGGGCTGGGCTTACAGCCCATGCCAGGCAGCCCGGCACTTGTCCAGAGACCCTGTTGTGTTCTCCTCAGGGCCAGGAACCTGGGTGGGGGCACTTCTGGGATTGCATAGGTGAGGCACCCAGGGAGGTGCCGGGCTGAAGGGGTAGGGGCCAGGGAAGAGGGTATTCATTGTGTCTCCCTATGATCTGCCTCTGGCCCCCAGCAGCCCCTGGTCTTGAAAGTAAAACCTCAGCCCTGCCACCTCCTGTCCCACGGCGGTGGTGAGAGGCCAGCCTGCCCAGCAGCCCTCCCCAGCCCTGGCCAACTACTGTGACGTTCTCCTTCCCTGGTCCCCTTTTCTGGGGGTTCTCCAGGCCCCAACCCCACCCCCTTCCTCAGACCCTAACCTCGAGCCTTCCTTTTTTTTTTTTCCCTCCTATCTTCAGATCATTCGAATCATTTTGGGGACCTAATCATGTACATTGACAAGTGTAAATTATGACTTTGGTTTTCTGTTATTTTTTAAGAATTTCTGCAAAACAAATCTATTTAATTTGAGGTTGGTGTTCTCTCTGATGGCTGAGATAGCAGGCTTTTTTTGTGTTGATTTGTTTCATTTGGTTAGTTATTCTTTATCCCCCCCACCCCCCACCCCCGTCTTGAGATTTTCTGGCATGTTTCTGGAGGTTTCAAAGGAAATAAATGTTTCATAGAAATGGCTTGTGTGTTCACTAGCTGGCCAGCTGCCTGGTCAGCATCAGCCCCCTCCTCCTGGAAGCCGAGAGACAGAATCCAACCTCAGAATGCAGTGTCCCGAAATTTAAGAGTGAGATTCTGCTGGGTGTGGTGGCACATAACTGTAATCCCAGCAACTTGGGAGGCTGAGGCAGGAGGTTTGCGAGTTTGAAGCCAGCCTCAGCACCTTAGCCAGACCTTGTCTCAAAATCAAAACAGGCTGGGACGAAGCTCAGTGGTAAAGTGCCCCTGGGTTCAATTCCCAGTCAGGACAGGACGGGATGGATTTCCTTTTCGTGCCTAGTCTTCTGTGGGTAGACTCACAAGTTAAGTCTAGCCACAGAAGTCTCTGCCTCTTTAGGTGGGTGGCACGTCCCAAGCCATACCCAGTGCCAGTCATTTGTATCTTTTTTTTTTTTTTTTTTTGGCCTGGGGAATTGAACCCAGAGGTGTCACATCCCCAGCCCTTTTATTTTTGTATTTTGAAGCAGTCTGGCTAAGTTGCCCAGGCTCATTTGCATCTCCTGTGACAGCCCCAGGGGTTTCTCTCCCTTCTGCCTGTACTGGTGGAAGGTGCTTCCGTTTCCCAGCCATCTAGTGGGTGACTTGGGGTCAACAGGCTGCCTCTCCTTCTGGCAAAGAGGAGGCAAAGCATGGCGTCCTTTCCCTCCACCTCATGTGGAAGTGTGACAGATAACACCCCTGTGGCCTCAGCCAGGGCAAGGTCTTCCTTTGGGGACCTAGTTTAGGAAGGAAATGAAACTTAGGGTTCCAGATCTGCATCTGTTGAGGTTGAACTGGGAATTGGGACAAACTGATTTTCAGTTCTGGGAAATCCATGCAAAGATCCCAAGGTCCAACCTCTTGTGGGAAGCCTAGGTCTGCTCCCATGGGTCTCATAGAGCCTCTGGACGGGGCCTGTCATCTCAAAGCCCATACTTCCCTGATTCAGTCCCTCCCCACGAGAGCATATTTTTCCAAAGGTGTGGGGATTACCAGGAGGAGGAACACAGCCATCCCCACCAGACATTCTAGAGGCATCCAGACTTCTCCCTTTCTCCACCCTCTTCTAGGCCCCATCCTTAGGCCTGCTGCCCTCCCCCACCAGCGGGGGCCAAGGGGGTGGGACCTGGAACAAACTGTCCTCACATCCTCCCTTGGAGCCAGCAGACACACCAGCAACTCCCAACACCCCACCACTCACACACAGCGCCAGCCCCTGATCCCACCTGAACTGTACCCTGCCTGTCCCCCATCTTGCCCCAGTTCTTCCTCACACTTCCAGGCCCCCAACTCTCATTGGCCTCCTGTCCACCCAAGTCTCCCCAGTCTCTTCATTGTCTCCACACCTCTATCCCTCGCCAGGTTTTTCTTTCATTCTCCTACATTCTGGTTCTGTCCCGCCCCCAGAAATCCACACTGCTGTCTTTTGTCCAGGGATTTTGCTTGTCCCTGGATCTTAGCTCCATCTTCCCCACATGGGCCTCCCTCTTCCGCCTCTCTCCCCTGCTCCTGATTTATGTTTCCTGGGGCGCTGCCTGCCCTGATGCAGATCACTCTCCTGGTCCTCTCCCTAAATCCTCTGCCTCTCTCCAGACCACTGTTGGCTTCCTCCTCCTGTCTCTTCCCCGCGTGGCTGCTATTTTTTATTACTATTATTTCCTCTCACTAAATCTGTTCTCTCTCTGGGCTCTCTTCCCCAATTCTCGTGGCTTACTCATATCTCTCCGTCCCGCGCTGTCCTCTTCTGATTCTCTCAGTAAATTTGTGACTCTAACCTCTTTCTGCCTCACTCTTACCCTGCCTCACCCAAATCTGTCTTTCCCCCAACGTCCCTGTGTCTAGATGTTTCCTCCTGCCCTCGCCCCACCAGCCACCATTTTTCCTTCTCCCCTTCCCCACCTCTGCCCACATATAGGGCAGGGAGCCCCAAGAACAGTGGGACTGAGGTGACATCTCCTGACACCCCATTCTCCACTCTTGCCTGGGAGGGGCCCGGGGCTTCCCATCTGTCCCTTCCCCCCAGTCCTCACGCCCGCCTCCCTTCTTGCTGCCTCCCGCTGCAGCTGCAGCAGTCCGTTGCCAGGGCAACCACAGCTGGCTGGGCGGGAGCCCCCTCCGCCCCATCCCCCTCTTCTCCTTTCCGGCAAGGCAGGGAGGAGCTGGGACAAAGCCAGAGGGAGGTGGGGGCAGGGAGGAGGTGGCGGAGGTAGAGGCCGTGCAGTTGCTTCCCCCAACGGAGGCCCCAGCTCCCCTTCTTGGTGACGCCCCAAACCAAGCTGGAGAAGGAGGCAGTCATGGGCAGAGGGGTCAGGCCCAGTTTATTACACAGAACGAGTGATTTCACAGCAGAGGCAGGCAATGAAGGAGACTCGGTTTCCAGGGAGGGCGCCTGGACTGGGGGGACCCCCAGACCCACCACCGCCCCACCTGCAGTCTCATTTTCCCTTTTTTAAACCCGAACAACAAACACACACAACCACAAGAAACAACTGCGCCACCTCGCTGCCCCCAAAATGGCCGGCAAGGTTGGTGGGGACAGCCCGGCCTGGCCAGGCGGGAAGGGGAGTGGGAAGGAGGAAAAAAGGAGTCCTTTGCAGGTCTGTGCTTCTCGTCCCAGCAGGCGCTGGGGGCCCGCCTCGCACCAGGTGCCCATGGCTGTGGCAGGCACAGGGGGCGCGGGGAGGGCTGTCAGGGAGGGGCAGGAACAGAGTTCAAAACCATGGTTCACATCATGCAGTATCCACGGCGGGCACCGGGAGGGGGTGAGGGCGGACACCACGCCCGCCCACCCTGGGCACCAGGGTGGGGAGGTGGGACAGCTGCGGCTCCAGAAGTGGGGGTGGGGCGCCAGGCAGGAAGCTGGCATAGAAGGCTGCCCAGTGGACGCTCGGCGGTGCCCCCTGCACCCGGCCAGGCCTTATAGGACTCTTCGTATATATTAATTTCTTTTTTTTTTCTTTTTTCTTTTTTTCTTTAGTTTTTGACTTTTTCTTTAGAAAAAGGCTCTGTCCATGCCCCTGGCTGGCATCCACTACCCCTTGTGCCCGCCCAGAGGCGGGGTATGGCTTTGAGGGGAGCAGAAGCCCCTGGTGCCCATTTGCCAAGGGATGGGGGGGGGGAGGGGCCTGCTGGGCCCACCCACCCACAGGGCCAGCATTGCACTGGTGGGGGACAGGCAGCCCAGCCCCGTGGGGTGCCACCCTCTCCCCCGCACACTGGGGCTGAGCAGAGGTGCTCTGAGAGGCAGGTGGGCAAGCACCACCCTGGAGTCCGGGAGAACCAGAGCCAGGCCTAGGTGAGGGTGATGTAGGCAGAGGCCTTTTCTTTCAGGTGCCGAAGACAGAGGTGACAGCTCCAGCTCCCTGCGGGGGGGCAGAGGACAAAGTCAGGCGCAGGTCCAGGGCGGTGGCAGGCCCTTACCCCCAGGGGCTCCACCACCGACCGGTTTCCAGCCACCCACCATGCTGTGCCTGTCTCTTCTCTCACCTTCTGGGGGCTCCGCCATGGGGGGGCTCAGGCAGTACATGTGGTAACCCCGATCGCAGTCATCACAAAACAGCAGCTGGTCCTGGGGGGTGAGACCCGCCCAGCTGGCACCCTGGGGGCACGGGCACCAGAAACCGGGGTGGGGGGCTGGGGCAGGGGCGAGGTCAGAGGGGCTGGGGAGGTGGTCCTTCCAAGAGCAGGCTCGGAGGCCTGCATCTTGGAATCCGCTTGGCCAAGCAAGGACACCCCTGAGAACTGAAGTCGCACTGGCGGTGTTGGGGCTTCGCAGACCGAGGAAGCCTCAGTCACACTACCAGCTCCGGGAGCGATGGGCATGGGGTCCCATCCTGACTACCATTTCTTGGCCAGGTGACCTTGGGCGGGTCACGTTCCCTCTCTGCACTCGCTTTTCCTCGGTGAAGTGGGAATGAGAGCACCTACCTCGCAGGGTGGTTGGGAGGTGTCAGAGGTGAAGGGTCTAAAGTGCCAGGCTCAATTAATGGACACTAACAATGACAATAACGTGCCTGCGTTACTGGTGTTCAAATACCGGGGAGTGGCCCTGGGGGAGGGTTTCCGGCTCCGCAGGCACAGTGAAGGGGCCAGGTGGGGAGGGCGGCTGGGGCGTGTCCCTGGAGGCAGCAGGCACTCACGTCGTTCTCGGAGGTGCCACACAGGCTGCAGGACTTGCACTCGATGCACTGCCAGCGGTAGGTCCGCACAGCCGCTGTCATGTTCACTGTAAACTGTAAACACGAGGGGTGTCCTGGGGGCAGAGGGGCAGGGATGTGTGATTAGGGAGCCATTGTGTCCCTGGTGGCCACTGACCCTACACAGAAAATGGCTGTGGCCCCACCCCTGGCTCATAAGGCCAGAATGAGCCTCAGTGCGCCACAGCCTGACCCCAGCCCCACACAGCCGGCCGGGGGACTGCCACACACAAGCAGCAGCACCTTGGCCACCAGAGCCTCCTGCCCAGCCACCATGGCAACCACACTCTGCTCCCCAGAACACCATGGCAACCGCATTCCATTACCCGCAGTGCTGTGGCAACCACTTTCTACCACCCACAACACCGGGGCAACCACAGTCTGTTAACCACAGTGCTGAGAAGCCACATTCCATTACCCACAGCAGAGCGGCCAGCCCGGCCGGCTAACCGCAGTAACATGGCAACCGCACTCTCCCGGCCGAGATGCCATGGCAACCACCTTCCACAACAGGGTCCCATACCTTGTTCCACAGCCAAAGCCCATTACAACATGACACCCCAGCAACCAAACCGTTACCAACAATACTTGCCCTCCACTGCCCCGGTGCAGACACCTGCAGCCACGGCCCGCAGCCACGGCCCGCAGCGCCCAACACCCATGGCCACTACCCACAGGGCCTGACGGCCCCAGCCACTGCCACAGCACCATAACAACTGCATTTCATTATGCCAAACTGCCATAGCAACCATATTTCACTCCCATGACAACCACAATTCATTACCCACTGTGCTGAAGCCACCTGTCTATTACGCCCGAGTCCACCTGGGAAACCACGTTCTGTTAACCACAGTTCAATGGCAAGCATGTCGTGTTACCCACGGGACCCATGCAGAAGCAATCCATTACTCCCATATCTCAGTCCCCTACCCACAATGCCTTTGAGCCTTCTCACTACATGCTAGATAAGCATGTGCCACCATGTGCAATGCCATGACAACCATGTCCCATCATTCCACTGACCCAAAGTTTCCCAGAGTCACCAGCATCTGTGTAAACTCCACTGCTCTGCTTAGCTGCAGCCCAGGGAAGGGATGGGTCCCCAGGATCCTCACTCCTCTGCCCCGATCCTCCACATGTGGACTCCTGATGTCCTTTCCACCCCTACCCCAGAAACCTCTAATGAGGCGTGTCACCTGATCGCCCGCAGTCTGCACAGGAGATGAGGTCCTCAGGACACCCAGTCTTCTTGGAGCCACCCAGGCAGAAGTCACAGTAGCCGTTGGGGATGACGGTGCCATCAGGTGCCTTCTTGGCTGAAAGACAGCAGGCCAGGGGTTCACCACGGGCAGGCAGGGGCACCCAGTCAAAGGTTGCTGCAGAAGTAGGAGTGGAGGGAGGCGTCCCTACCTGTGTGTTTCCTTTGTGTCTCGGGGACCCAGGCCAATTCTTTGTAAAACTCTGGGGTAGGGGGGACAGAGAGAGGGGCTCTCACCATAGGCAAGACACCCCCTGCCCCCAGCCTCAGCCCCAGGGGTGGACCCTCAGTGCCGGCATAGGGGAAGTGGGGAGAGAGGAGCTACCCTGATCTGTGGACAGCAGTGAGAAAAGGCTGGGGAGGGGAGCACATAATGCTCACCAGGACCCCCAACTCTTTGGGGCAACGGATATGTCCACTTATATTATGTTTGTGGTGCTGGGGTGGAAGCCAGGGCCCCGCATGTTCGGCAAGCGCCGCACACTGAGCTACAGGCCCAGCCTGCGTGTCCTTTTCATTGGATGACAAGTCGGTAAATAAATACAGTCTTAGGAGGAGCCCCTGCCTCCCTTCAGAACCAGGCGACACTCCTGAACAAGCCCTGCCCAGCTAAAAATTCGGTGGACACCTCTGGCCCAGAGCCGGCACGGAAACAAGGCATTCAGAAGGAAAACAGAAGCGCCGGGCGTCCGCAGCCTGGCGAGGACGCTGCCCTCGCCCTCCGAGGGCTGGGCGGGAGGATGGGCGGGAGGCCAGCCCTCGGGCAGAGCGGGGACGGGCACAGGGCCACCCAGCCTGCCCCGCGGCCGAGCGCGCAGAAGGGAGGCAGGGAGGCTCCGGGCGGGAGGGGAGCCATCTATCACCCCCTCCCCAAGCTCTAATTGAAACAATAAATCAGACCCAGAAATATTACGCCCGGCCGGGAGCGAGGGAGAGATGGTTGGTTGCCATGGCAACCCCGGAGCCAGCATCCCCCATGGTCGGTGGGGGAGGGAACGGCTGAGCTGGAGGCTTTCCAGAAATGTCTGCGGTGCCCGCCCCCCCCCCACCGCCACCCTGCCCACGCCGGGGCCCTCACCGCCCGCGACCCGCCCGCGGGCTCACGTTTGTGGTTGTTTTTCCGGTGGAAGGGCAGGGCGTGGCGCTCGGCGTGCTCCTCCCCCTCCTCCTCGGCCAGGTGGGTGTGGGTGTAGTGGTAGCTCAGCCCCGGCCGGTTCTTATACCGCTTCCCGCAGACTGCAGGGCGAGGGGCGCGTCAGCCTCGCAGCCTCCGCCCTGGCCTCCGCACCCCGCAGGACAGGAGGGAGGGGCCGCCAGGGGAGAGGTCTCTGGGCCCCCTCTCTCTCTTTCTCCTCTCTCTCTTTCTCTCTCTCTCTCTCTCTCTCTCTGGCCCCCTCTTCAGAAGGACTCACTATCACAGACATACGGCTTGTCTCGATCCTCCAGGGAAGCGGTGTCCTGGCGTTTCCGTAGACCCCCGATGCCGTATGCCTGGGGGAAGGGTCAGGAGTGAGGGACCCCGAAAGCGAGGAACCCTAGAGAATGTTCATCATTTGTGCTTGAACATCAACTTGCAAAAAAACCAACATTCCTTTTTATGGGGCTGGGGTGTAGCTCAGTGGTGCAGCGCTTGCCTAGCATGCACCACACCCTGGGCTCCATCCCCAGCACAATAAATAATAATAATAATAATGGTAATAATATCTCCACCAAGCAACTGTGCAAACTTGCTAGTAATGAAGACTTGAACCTCTGAGGTTCAGTTTCCTCACCTGTACCACAGGTTTTTTTTTTTTTTAATATTCTTTTAGATGTTGATAGACCTTTACTTTATTCATTTATTTATATGTGGTGCTGAGAATCGAACCCAGTGCCTCACACATGCTAGGCAAGCGCTCCACCCCTGAGCCACAACCCCAGCGCCTGTACTACACGTTTGAAGACAATTTTAATCCACTACATAATCTCTCTTTTGCAAATAGTTGAAACTACATGAGCCTCAGTTTCCTCAACAGTAAATCAGGTATAAAATCCCCTACCCCTTCAGACTGCTCTAAATGAGCTCAGACTTGTGGCAGGGCCAACCACTATGCATACTCAATAAATGGGATCTGTCACTAGAGGGAGGGGGCAAGAAGAAGCTTCGGGGTGATACCTTTCCTTTGGCCCTGTTCTTCCTCCTGGGAATGTCATCCTCCAAGTCTTCCACCTCGAGATCATGTGGGAACTCGAGCAACTGCTGTTTCTGGGCACCAGAAGAGAGATTAGGGTCAAGAAGTAGGAGGCCCTGATCTGCTGCAGAATGGGGGTCAGAGGGCAAGTCAGGGGTCCTCCCAAAAGTCGAGGAAGTCTGGGAGGATGGAGATTTAAGGAACCCAAAGGCCCTAGGGAGCCAGGGGAGGTTTCAGAGCAGGACATGACATGCCAGGGAGGTGACAGGGGCAAAAGGATACTTGGCAGCTGGCTTCCCCAGAGGGTAGTCCTACCTGACAGTCCATAATGGTCTCCTCCTCCTTCAACTCAACCTTCTTCTCCCCTGTCTCAGCACACAGCAGAGCCTCGAGGACTGGTCCTTCTGGAAGGCCACCCTCCTTCTTCAGCGGCGCCTCACAGTCTGGGAACAGGGTGCCAGGTGGAGGGTATGTCAAGTGAAGAGACTATCCTCAAATTGCCCAGGTTGGGGGACCATGCTCTTTCCCACACAGGGCCAGCAACCAACACAAATATTCAACACATACCTAGGGGAAGGATGCCCAGATCCTGGGGGGACACAGCCACCCTCTCATCTAGTGGCTACACTTAGTCAGAGTCCTGGGTACCCCAGAAACCCTCAGGCACCACACAGACCATCAGAGGTTCCCAGACGCTCACAAACACCTACATCCACCTGGGGAGCCCAGCCAGGCCCTCAGACACACCCAAACAGATACATAAACTACAACAGGATACACGTGGACACACACAGGAGAGATGCAGAAAGACAATCTGCAACAGTTCAATACATAAGGGAAAAGCCACCAGGCTCTCAAATACACCCGGACACCCAGACCCAGCCAGACCTGCAGATACATCTGGACACATGAGGGAGATATATCCAGACCCTTGGATAGGTCCAGAGACACCCAGAAAGAGATAACCCACAGATACACCTAGATCTCCAAGGGTGTCACACAGCCAGGCCCCACAGTACACCCAGACACACACACATACCCAGGAGACTCACTCAGATGGACAAACATACAGACAAATAGACAGTCCCGGCAAGGTAGTCAGACACAGGAAGAGACACAGCCAGATGAGCACTGCAAATACTTCTGAGGACATCTAGTCACTTGGACACACCAGGACAGAGGAACAGAAACCACCAGAATCTTTGATTTCCCAGACCCATTCAAGAAGTGCTAAGTCCAAACACTCTGTGGACTAGCGCGCACGTGCAGGAATACACCCAATACGCCAGCCACAAGGCTCATGGGAAGAGATACTCCCAGACTTGGGGAAGTCCTGGACCCCCACAGGAAGAGATAGCCTGATGCCCTGAGGTACCCAGACTCTTTGGAAGAGCCAGATACTCCAATGACCAGACACACCCAAGCATACCCAAGAAGAAATACACCTTTGGATACACCTGGAAACACCTAGAAATAGATATCCCTGAGGCACTCAGCTATGCTGACATATGTAAACATTCTCCCTCTCTCACTCTCTCTCTCACAGAGATAAATAGCTGGATGCCCTAAAGCACCCACAGAAGGAAATACAGCCAGACTCAGATGGCTTCCAGTTCACAGGCAAGGAGATGCAGAGACTCGATACGCTTAGACACACCTAACGGACACCTCAATGTCCTGCTTGCCAGGCAGGGGTAAGAGGAGACACAGCTGCACGTTCAGTGACTAAAAGAAAGCTGTAAAATCCAAGACACAGGGGCAGACACCTCCTGCCATTCAGACGCTCAGGAAGATAAAAGGGGATGCTCACACACACTCATGGGGGGTTGGGGGCATTGATGGAGCCACAGCAGGCACAAGGACGCAGCTCCACCCACCGATCTTGTACTCGCAGGGCCGGAGTCTGGGGTCCTCTAAGATGTTGAGTCTCCGTTTCTTCCTCCAACAGCGGGCGGGATAGGTGTAGATCTGTCCTGGGGCCAAACCTGGAGCAACAGGGGGTGGTAAGAATTCAGCCTGAAACAGGGCCCCGCCCCACCCCATCCCACCCTCCCAGCAGGTACCAGGCCCGCGGTGGGTCTTCTCCATCCAGATGTAGCAGTTGTTTTGGGCCACACCGGTCTGCGAGTCGAGGAAGGGCAGGCGCAGGCTGCGCTCGGCGCACAGGCGCGCGTTGTAGCTGCGGCAATGCTCGATGGCCTCGCGGTAGAAGTCCTCGCCTAGGCTACGGGGGCGAGGAGCGGGCGGGCAGCTGTCAGCAAGGGCAGGAGCAGGAAAGCCCAGTACTGCTCCCCGGGCCTTGAGCTCCCGCTGATCTGGGAGGGGTAGACGGACCCCTGCAATCTCAAGTTTCCCCTCCTGCCCCTCCAGGACCCAGCGTGGGGGAGGGGACCCCAATCTGGGACTCCGGCGGTCCTCCAGGTAAGGAGTGGATATACACGATATAGAAACTGACAAAAACACACGGGGACCCATCCATACATGAACACATAGAAACTCACAACACAAACTGCACATAGTCACACGGGATTCACACACAAAGAGAGACATAGCCCAATACTCACAAAGGAGAAACAGACAAATCTCACACACGTGCACACACAAATATCTCCTGAAAAACACAAATAATCCAAGTTACAGTGTAGAAACAGAATACACAAATATTTATGCACAAAATACACATCACATATCCAAACACACAACATAAACAAACCACCCACAAAGACCCACAATCACATCACACACACTCATCCAAAGAACACACATAGTTACATGAATATCAAAAGACAGGGACTTATAGAAATAAATCACCCACATGTGCACTTACACGCATATCCAAAAATACAACACAAATCACACATACAATATCCAGACACATAATACAAAGAAATCACAGAGATTCACACAGGTACACACACATTCACAAAAATATACAACATAGAAACCAATATCTAAAATTCCTATCCAACATACAGATACACACTGTATATAAAACAGTAACAATTGGATCCATCCATATGCACACAAAATTTACCAATACACACATACCTACATATCCAAAGGCACACGGACACAAGACAAATCCAAGACAAATCCATCTTACATATGCACACACTCAAAGACTCAAATATGCGAAGACATGTAGTGCAGAATGAAAGAAACCTTACATATCCACACACAAATCCAAAAAAACAAAAAACAGAAAGAACATAAGTCATACACACACTCCACATCCCAAGACAAAGGTAGTGTGGACTCCACTCGAGTTTACCAAGGCCCCGGCATCCCCAGCCCATTTCACCCTCTCCCAAACCCAGGGGTGGCGGGGCACGGACGATGACCCGCTTTCCCAAAAGGGACCCAGAGTCCCTCCACGCCCTCCACCCCTCCAGTCGGCGCGTCGGACACCATTCTTGCCACAGACCCATAGTCACACACACTTGCACCCCCGCACAGCCCGGCACACGGTGACAGCCCCCTTGACACCCCATCGGCCCCACCCCCAGCCGCCACACATACACACACAAGTCGGCGCAGACCCGCGCGCGCCCTCCCGCGCCTCCCGCCGGCCCGCACCACCTCAGGGGGCTGGGGATGACCGTGGCCATCTTGCTCCCCGGGTCCTGCCCCCAGCAGGTCCCCGGCGGGTCGGTCCTCCCAGCGGTCGGGCGGGCGCTGAGGCCGCCCATCCATTCATTCCCGGGAGGCGGGAGCATGCGGGCCTCAGCCAATCACGGCGGCGGGGCGGGCTCGCCCGAGCCATGCTGGGAGTGGTAGTCTCGACCCGGCCGCGCGGAGCCGCGGAGCGCGGAGCCAGCCTCGCCCGCACACGCCCGCTCTCATACACAGCCTCGTCCCACGTGCCCACGCTCACACATGCACACCTGGCCTCGCGCACGCCCGCACGTAGCAGTTTACACACACACACGCCTTGGCAGTCTCCCGCACACTCCCACTCACGCATTTTCACACGCACTCACACAACTACTTGCGCGCACACACTTTAATACCAAGAGACTCAGAAACACCTTACAGGTGCCCGCGCACGCCTGGCTCGCTGGCACCTCCCCCACAACTCAGGAAACCCTGGCCTGTCCCAGAGAGGTCCCTCAGCCCAGCCACTCTCAGCCATCTCAACCATCCCACCCTGCCTGACAGCAGCAGTCCTGGATTAGGAGCTGAAGCCACACTTCTGGGTTCAAATCCCAGCTCGGCTACTTGCTGGCTTGGGACCTTGGACCACTTTTCTGGGCCTCAGTTTCCTCATCTACAAAATGAGGATGGTGCCTCATCGAACTGTAATGAGAAATAAATGATAAACATGAATAAAAAAATGTTTTAGCATAAAAAGAGTAGGATTTATTCAGAAAGAGCTCTGGTAGAGAGGGAAAGCAAGAGGGGTTGCACAAAACATGAGTAAAGTGTTTTTAAAGGTACCTGACAGGGACCTGAGTGCTGCTTAGTAGCACACTGAGTATCCCAAGGCTCTGAGCCCAATCCCAGCACCAAAAAGTAAACACATAAATAAAGGCAATGTACCTGGCAGACAGAAAGTGCTCAATAAATTCATTTGTTCCCCAGAGAGGATCTGAGATGTACAAAGAGGATCTGATATAAAAATCTGAGATACAAAATGGTGATACATTATTAGAAAGAATAATGCCTGCACATGGTAGATGCTCAATAAATGTAAGTTTAGTGAATAAATATACTGAGCACCCACCATGTGCCAGGCATAGTTCTCACAGGAAATTTTTTTCCTTTTTTTTTTCTTTCTTTCTTTTTTTTCTTTTCTTGTTTCTTTTCTGATCTTTTTTGGCACTGGGGATTTAACCTAGGGGCACTTTACACTGAGTTACATCACCAGCCATTTTTATTTTCTATTTTGAGACAGGGTCTCACTAAGTTACTGAGGGCCTGCTTAACTTACTAAGACTGGCCTTAAACTTGTAATCCTCCCATCTCAGCTCCAGAGTCACTGAGATTACAGTCGTGTATCCCAGTGCCTCAATAGGGCAAAACTATTATTATCTCCATTTTTCAGATGAGGAATCTGAGGAACAAGGAGGGGACCTTATCAGCCCTTCAGCCCTAGCAACTGTTTGAAGGTAGGACTGAAAAAAGAATTCACACACTCAGACATCATCCCCAAGGGGCCTTACCTCCTTTTCTCTCCCACTATCACCCATTCAGACTCTACCCTAAGGGTTCCCCAGAAAATGAGCTGACCTACTAAGTCACACAAACTCACCCAGTCTACACACACACACACACACACACACACACACGTGCGCCCGCATGCTCGGCCCAGCCCCCTCGAGAATTAGCATTCTGGTTTGAGGGACTACATAAATTAACATGTTCACATATATGGCCTATCCATCCAGGACCATCCAGCAGACAAAAGAGGCAGACCCACCTTGTCAGAGCCCTCCTATGCTCACTGTAACTTCTGCATGCACGCGTGCACACACACACACCATAACCTGTAGACTTCCACAAACTCCCACCCTCTCTCCATCTAAGCCAGGTAAGATCTTGAATTGTCCCTCCTCAATCCCAGGAGGGGTTGGGTGTTAGATTCATTTCCAGCCCAAAGTGACAAGGGGATTGAGCAAGGGACATTGGCACCCCATGATCACTCTGGTCTCCGGTTCCTATAGTGGCCACCCTACCCTACTCACCGTAAGATCTGCTCCAGAGACACAGCTGAGCTCAGAGGGTGCCCTTCACCCTCCTCTCTCCTCCTTCGCTTGCTCCCCACACCTCTGGCCTCAGAAGCTCCAGCTCACTCCTGCTGGGCCTCAGACCCTTACTGCATCCATTCCACCAAGTGGAGCCTGAGTATAAACACTCCATCACCTCCCCAGAAGTCCAGGCCACCCCTTGCAGAGGGCTCTCCCTCCCTTTCCTTACCCGGTCCAGACCCTTTCCGATACAATCTCCAGTGTCCTCTACCCTACCCAAACAATTCTCCTAGCCCCAGTCCCAGCGCCCTATGTGGGAGTTGGCCCACAACAGATTATTGATTAATCAATATTTATACTACTTCAATAATCACTACTGCTGGGCAAGGTGGTACACATATGTAATCCCAGCTGTTTGGGGTGGGTGAGGGAGGATGAGGCAGGAGAATCACAAGTTCAAGGCCAGCCTCAGCAACTTAGACTGTCTCTAAATGAAAAAGGGGCTCAGTGGTAAAGTGCCCCTCAGTTCAATCAATCAATCTCCTTTAAACCTCACCACCATGGCAGGAGGATATTACTGTTAGACTCCCCAATTCATAGATGGTGACACTGAGTCTCAGAAGGGGAAAATTAATAGTTCAAGAGGGAGTGTGAATTCAGGCAATCAACTCTTGAGGGCCGCAGCTGTGGTTCCCATTCCCAAGGAAATATGACTCTGGCATTTTGTAGGAGCAAATGAATTACCTTCACCCCTGCAGACCCCTTGGAAGGTGACCTAGGAAAAGAGCAGCTCTCCCTCTCCAGGCCCCCCAAGCCCAGCATCCAACGGACTCCTGCTCCTGGCCTCCAGGGCCCTGAGCAGGCACCACCCTCCTCCAGTGGAAATGTGTAGGGTGGGTCAGTCTGAGGGCCAGGGTGCCTGGAGAGCCACCTGGGCCTGGCAACTGCCCAGAGAGTTTGGGGGCTCCCCACAGGAAAGTCAACTGTCTGGGTGTGGGATTTAGGGTGAGGGAGGCAGAAAAAGTACCACCACCATCCACCAGCTCACACTGACCCAAGCCCCAGACACCTCTCCCAGCCCTCTGCTCACAGAAAAGCCACCACAAGTGTAGGCGCCTGCCTGTTAAGTCCCCGCCCCACACACCCCTATCCCAACTCTCACCCCATCCCTTCCCACCCAGAAGTGACTGGGAGCCTTTGGTCCAGCCACCAGACACAGCCCTACTAGTAAATGAGTGGGGGGCGCTCGCCACCCACACGTCCACCCCAGCACTGTGTGCTCAAGGTCAAGGCAGCGAGCGCACGGGGTTGGGGGTAGGGTGGGGGAGGTCGCCCCGGCCCCTTTGTGCGACGCGCAAGCGTTCGCCCTCCGCCTCTTCCAGCAGGCCCGGGAGGAGGGGGAGGGGAGTGCCGCGCTCGCCTATGGGGGAGAGGGCGGGAGTGGCAGTGAGCCTGTCACTCGGAGCCGGCTGTCACCGACTAGGAAAGGGGGTGGGGAAGCGCTGGAACCCAGGAGTCCGGGAGTCCGAAGAGGAAGAGAGAGAGGGAGATGGAGAGAGGATTGGAGAGAGGAGTGGAGAGAGCATGGGATGGCAGGGAGAGGGGAGGGGTGGGAGGGGCTGGGCTCGGACCCAGACGTGCGAGTTCCCAGTCACTGGGCCCAGAAAGAAGCTAACGTTCGGAGGAGAGACGCAGACACTGAAAGGGAGGGAATCCCCGGAGACTGAGGGCGCTCCCAGCACCCGCTCCGAGGCTTCGTCCCCGGGGGATGGAGAAGAGGCGCTCTCTTTAGATGTGCATGGGCGGAGAGAGGGAGGGATGCCCCGGTCCAGGCTGACCGTGGCGTCGGGGCTTCTAGGTCCTGAAGACCCGGGGAGGAAAGAGTGGAGACAGTAGGGGTTAAACGGGGGATCCCCGACGTCTCAGCTCCCACCCTGTGGCCGCACGGGTCGGGGTCTCGGGAGAATGAGGCGGGGAGAGAGATGCTTTGATGAGGGGGAAGACGGTGAGGGAAACCCTGGAGACCGAGGTCCGGACTTCGGGGCTGGTGCTTCCAGCCCCGTCTGGGGCAGGCCCGCACCCCCAGAGACACTGAGGAGGAGAGGTGGAGGAGGAGAGGGAAGCCCCTACCCCCACTCTGGGTGGGGAAAAGGCCTCCACCACCCCCTAGCCCGCGCCACATTCCTTCACTGACAGCGACAAAGAAGAGGCGCCCCCGCGACCCTGGAAGGGCTCCCGTCCCTAACCCCAGAGGACGACAGGGGATGGCAGGGCCCCAGAGGCGCGGAGGCACACCGGGGGGCCCCATTCAACTACCATCGGCGCGCTGGGTCCCCCTCCCCAGCCCCAGGGAGGGCGGGGGAAGGGCTCCTGGGGATGGGGTCTGGACTCGGGGCGGGGACAGCAGGGACACTCACGACTTGAGCGGGTTCTGAATGGCGGTAGCCATGGCCCGCTCGGCTGGGCCGCCTCCGGCCCGGGGCGCCGCTGCCGCCGCGCGCGGGCCCAGCCCGGCCTGCGCCGCCCGCTCTGCCGCCCAGCGCGCTACGATTTCATTCATTCTTGGGGCTGCGGCGCGAGCCGAGCGGGGCGGGCCGGGGGCGGGGCTCAGCCAATCCCCGCGCCTCCCGGCGCACGACGGGACGTGGAGTCTAGGGGCGAGCGGCTGCGCCCGAGGGCGCCCCTGCAGGGACTACACGTCCCAGGGGGCGTCGGGAGGACAGCGCGCCCATTGGCTGCTGAGGATACAGGGCGGGGCGGGGCTCCTCCCCACCGCAGCATCCTTCCCGCCCCTCCCTGGAGGAGCCGGTTCCCAGCAGGGGCTCTTTCCTTCCGCTTGCACCGCGGGCGCGGGAGCAGGTTGTGCCCTACTTGTGGGGCTCCCCAGGGTATGTGGATGACCCGCAGGGTCTGTCGTGTATTCTTGTCTGTGTCTTCTGGTCTCTAACGTGTAAACCAGCATGGAACAAGCACATGAATTAATCAATGTCTTTGTTTGTTTATTGAGCACCTGCTAGATGCCAGGCACTCACTAGACACTAAAAATACAGCAATGATCAGAACAAAGTCTCTGCTACCAAGAAGTGAGGAAGACGGAGGATAAAATAGAAATTGATTAGATAAGATCGTTTCAGTGATAAATGCTATAAAGAGAATAAAATTGATTGATTTGAAGGGGTGGTTCCTGGGGACTGACATTTCAGCTGGAACATGGAAGTTACCAGCTCTGCTCTATGGGGGAAACATGTCTGACACAGAGATCATCCCGCGCAAAGGCCCTGGGGTAAGAACAAGCTTGGCATATTCAAAGGTTGCTAAGAAAGCTAATTCGACTGAAGCAGAGTAAGAATCGAGAAAAGAAAGAGAAGAAAGCGAGCACCCAGATCATGCAGGGGCTTATACACCAGTATAAAAAAAAGGGATTTTGTACTAAGTGCAATAAATCATTCTCCGCTCTCCTTTTCCACAAGCACACCAAGCCCATCAGCAAATCCTATTATTTCTATATTCACAAAATAGACCCAGGATCTGCCCACCCTCCTCCCCTCCACAGGCTCAACCCTGGTCCTGTTTATCATTGTCACCTGCCTGGACTGTCCCAGCAGCTGCATCATTGGTCTTCCACCCTGTCCCCCAAATCTGTTCACACAATAGCTAGAGCAGGCTGTGCAAAACATTTATTGCATCAAAGTGCTCTCCAGGGGCTGGGGATATAGCTCAGTTGGTAGAGTGCCTGTCTCTCAAGCACAAGGCCCTGGGTTCAATCCCCAGCACAACAAAACAAAACAAAACAAAACAAAAAAGTGCTCTCCAACTCAGAGCTTCCAATGACTTCTGACACAATTAGATTAAAATACAGAGTCTTACCATGCCCTCCAGACCCTGCTCCAACCTTCTCCAATACCCACTACGTTTCTGACCTCTTCTCCCCCCTCCCTTCTCCAACTTCCTCAGCTAACTTTACTCCAGCCACACCAGCCTCCACCCTGTCCCAGAATATTCCAGTCCCACTTCAGTCACAGGACCTTTGCATTTGCTATTCCCCTCCTAAAATCCTCCTCCATTATGCCCTCATGGCTCCATCCCTTATGCCTGATTCAACGTCACCTCCTAAGAGACAACCCTAGATAAAATAGCAGCCCCCATAGCTGTGTCTTCTTAAATACTATGCTTTTCTTCTGAACATATATTGTAGACCAATACCGAATTACATGTGTATTTGGTTATTCAGTCTGCATCCACACACCAGGACACCGGCTCCCTGAGGAAAGGGATGGTTGTTCATCCACTAGCACGTCCCCATGCCCAAAACAGGACATGAAGTCCTAATCCTAACCCAGCTACTAGGGAGGCTCGGGCAGGAAGATCACCTGAGCCCAGGAATTTGAGGCCAGCCTGGGCAACATAGCAAGATCCAGTCACCCCCCAAAATAGCCATGACAAGTAGCAGGTGTTCAAAATTATTTAATGAATAAACAAATGTCCCAGTTAGTCATAATGCTCTATGTCCCTCCCTGAGGGGCAGCTCCAAGCCATGCACCCAGGATGGGTCCCAGGTGGTGCCCTCCACACATGGACTCCTGGACAACCTGAACTGGGGACAGGGAGGGGGTCTTATGAAGGACACCCTCCAGCAGAGGATCTAGAGCTGTAGCTTCAAGGCACAGAATTGGGAGAGATTCACTGGCACATTCACTCATTCTAGAGCATTATGGTCCCTAGCGCTGTGTGGACCTGCTGGCATCACAGAGGTGAGGAGATGGCCCCAAACTCTGCCTTAAGCTCCCGGACCAGTGGGGTGACAAATATATCACCTGACAATGGCAACCCCACAGATCTCAGGGACCTGGAGGGCACAGGAGGCTGTGGGATCCCAAAGGCAGCTTCTGACCCAACTGAGGGTCGAGGAGGCCTTCCTAGAAGAGGGGACACCTGATCTGTGTGCAAATCACTGTGAGTCCTGACCCCTGACCTATCCAGACACCAGGCAGCACTGGGTCCCTGAGGCCGGATCTAGTTTGGGGAATACATGCAGATCCTGGAAGTCAGTCCCAACCACCGGTCATTCCTCTTAACCTGGAACCTAAGGGTGTGGCCACCAGAGGGCACTGTAGTCCAGTCTTTGGCAGAGGCTGCTGGCCCATCCCCTGGAGAGCCGGTGAAAGCCTGGGGCCAGCAGGGTGGACACTGGCCTCCACCCTGAGCTCCCAACCCTGCTCAAGGCCTGGGCACCAGACTGTCTGTCTGTCTCTCTCCCCATAAAGTCTTCAGTGGACCTGGAATCCCTAGGAAACTGTCCCAGACAGCCAGGGCCTTGGGGCCCAGCATATGCTGACACACACCCTGTCCCTCCAGTATTCAGAGGCTGCAGCCCTGAGCTGCCTGAGCTGCCTTGGGACATTCAGACAGGGCTTTCAGAACTCTGCTGCCCAGAGAAGGCGCTGAGAAGGCGGGGCTGGTGTGGTCACACAGCACCAGGGCCATAAGAGTAATGAAAACAATAACAACAATAACAAATGAGGCCCAGAGCTTTTTTATAAGTGAATACTGAACCACACAGCTCCCCTCCCCCTGCCCCCAGGGGGGGCAGCAGGACTCAATGCCCCAGGGCCCAGGGAGGAGGCTGATGTGGGTCAGGAGCTCAGCAAGGCTCAGCCTCCATAGTGACAGAAAGAAGCAAATACCTTGGGGGGTGGGGGCTGCTGACTTCCTGTGTCAGGGTTCCCCCCACCCTTGGGGAAAATGCCATCCCTGCCCATCCCCCACGCCCAGTCCTACAGATTCAGGGAGTCCAAGGTAGGTCCCAGAATCTGTTCTTGGTAAGTCCCCAGGTCTTTCTAAGGATCCCAGAAGCCTGAGACTCTGGGTTGGTGTCCAAAGAAACAGAAAGAAATGAAGCACAGTAGGAAAGATGGTCCCCACCCCCGGCGGCTGTTGGCTACTCTGGCCAGGGCTGGGCTGGGGGACCAGGTGCAACAGAGGCGGGTTCGAAGCCTCTGCTTCCTGTGATCCCTCCAGCTGGAATTCGCTGATGCTTTGGGGTCCTTTAGCTTTCTCATCTGTGAAGTGGGAGTAGGAGTTCCAGCCTTCTGGGACCAAGGCAGGACACTGTGTCAAGCACTTAGAGGCTGGGGGGCCCTGGGAACTGCTGGGATCTCATCCTCCCGGCTGTGGGCTGGGTGTGGGGCTCAGTGTTTCCTGTTCTGTCCTTTACCCAGTGGAATAGGTACTGCTAATCACCACCACCACCCCCC